>JARYHS010006247.1:0-22001 GCA_031002005.1 Vandiemenella viatica
TGGCTGGAAAACGATAAGCTAGCGACATGTATACACAAATAATAATCTGGTGCAGCACAAATCCACATTATATTGCATAATAAGATGTGTCTGTACGTGAAATTTATAAACAGATCACACAAGAACAGCGGGAGCAACAAAGACTGAGTGAGCGATATAGCATAACAGGGACATACAAACGTTATCCGTCATTCTGACATCTTTCGATTAATTTTCAAAATTTGATGACGAAACATGTTGATTATCCCGAGAAAAATATCCTTTGTCTTTCCTAATGATACATAGTATTTCCTTTTCAGATTTAATCAAGGTTGGTTTAGGCTTTTACTAGTCAAAACTTCCGTTCCGTTCCCAGTCATAATATCGTATTTGTGTAGATGGTTAATCTGAGACGCGACCTTTAGAAGAAGAGGAGAGACGGAGAGACACTTGGATGGAAGGCTTTGATTATAACTAACTGATCGCGTTTGATTCGCGCGGCCAGCAAGTTTTCGACGTCTATCAAATGCACATTTGCCATCTGAGTAAATACACATCGACGCCAGAAGGAGGAGACACCGACGGCCGCTGTTCCGTCTACAGAAAGGAACGACATTATGCAATCACCGCTATCTATGCCGGGATTTCGTCAATTGCCGCCCAGAAACATTTAAAGTTAAAAACGAGACTTTTATGAAAAATAAATTAAAGTCTTGAAACCCTGAGAACTTTCACAATTTGATTTGTAATGATCTGCTAAGAATTTTCTCAATTTCAATTTACTTATTCATATTTTTTAATAAACATTAGATCTTTATTGTGAACGGACCATACCTTTGTCAAGCTTAAAGACAATGGTCATGTAATTTACTGCAAAAAAAAAAAAAAAAAAAAAAAAAAAAAAACATCCCGCTTGTTTCACTTATTAATTCTCCATCTATCAATAAAAAACTAGAAGGCCCGCAGACAATGACGCCAATTTTGTACATTTCAGTATGATAATATTACGCGGGGGTGTAAGGGTTTGGGAGAGAATATACTAGTCTTTTCGAACCAAATGTCAACCTCTCCTTCACGTGGTGCACCCTGTTTACACGGACGAGGCTCTGGCGACTGAAAGATTCCCGGTATAAGGAGTCACCTACTGCTTGCCAACGGCCTCCGAAAGGAGGGCGGAAGAGCGGCGAGCGGTTCAGGGCACCCTCTTGCCCTTGGGGTTGGAAACAGCCCCTAAAGGCGGATGAATCAGAAATGATCAACGGCATGGGGATGCAGAAGGCAACGGGAAACCACTGCATTAAAGACACAAAGGGTATCCCGAGGACATGTAATCCTCTCAAATTACATATATCATGATGGCTTCTTCCTGGGTAAAATATTCCGCAGGTAAAATAGTCCCCCAATCGGATCTCCGGGTGGGGACTGCTAAGGGAGGAGTCATCAGAAAGGATAGAAACATTCTACGAGTCGGAGCGTGGCATGTTAGAAGTCTGAATAGGGCAGGTACGTTAGAAAACTTGAAAAGGGAGATGGAACAACTTAAGTTAGATGTTGTTGGGATTAGTGAGATTAAATGGAAGGATGCACAGGATTTCTGGTCTGGGGAACACAGGATAATTAGCACACAAGCTGTCAATGGAGTCACTGGTGTAGGATTTGTAATGAACAAGAAAGTAGGGAAACGGGTTAGTTATTATGAACAATTTAGTGACAGAATTATTTTGATGAGGTTAGAAACTAAGCCCGTCCCAACCACATTAGTACAAGTGTATATGCCAACGTCACAGGAAGATGACGAAGAAATAGAAAAAATATACGCTGAAATTGAAGAATTAATTCAATATGTGAAAGGGGAGGAAAATCTAATAATCATGGGTGATTGGAATGCAATAGTGGGAGAAGGAAAAGAGGGGAATAGTGTAGGAAGTATTGGTCTAGGAGAAAGAAATGAGCGAGGAAGCAGGTTGCTAGAATTTTGTGAAAGATATAAGCTAGCAGTGGCGAACACGCTGTTTAAGAACCATGCAAGAAGAATATACACCTGGAAACGTCCTGTGGATACAGGCAGATATCAGCTAGATTATATCATGGTCAAACAGAGATTCAGGAATCAAATTCTAGACTGTAAAGCGTACCCAGGAGCAGACATAGACTCGGACCATAATTTGATAGTAATGAAGTGCAGGCTGAAATTCAAGCGAATAAGGAAGCAGCATAAGCAGAACAGACTGGAAGTGAATAAACTGAAACAATCTAGCACAAGAGAAAAATTTGCAGAAATGGTAGACTTAGGTCTAAGAATTAACTGTGAAAGGAGCTCAACCGAGGACGAATGGAATGCATTTAAGACCGAAATAATGAAAGCTGGCAAAGAAACCTTAAGCTTTAGGGAACAAGCTGCCCGAAAACCTTGGATCACAGAAGAAATTTTGCAGCTGATAGATCAGAGGAGAAGGTACAAAAATGCTCAGGATGCAGCAGGAAAAGAGCAGTACAGGCAATTTAGAAATCAAATAAATAGGAAATACAAAATAGCAAAAGAAAAATGGCTACAAGAAAAGTGTGAAGAAGAAGAAAAGGAAATGGTGGTAGGTAAAGTAGATGTTGCATATAGAAAGATCAAACAGAATTTTGGAGAAATGAAGAAAAGAGGTATGAACATTAAAGCTGCCGATGGGAAACCTCTGTTAAGGTCAGAAGATAGAGCTAACAGATGGAAGGAATACATTGAGAAACTGTATGTTGGGGACGACTTGAAGAATAGTGTATTGGAAAAGGAAGGCGATGTCGACATTGATGACTTAGGAGATCCTGTTTTGAGGACAGAATTTAATAAAGCTCTGAATGACTTGAAAGCAAATAAGGCAGTTGGAATTGATGAGATCCCTGCAGAACTTCTTAAATCTCTAGGAGAGGAAGGAATCGAAAGATTATTCAAGCTGATATCAAAAAGTTATGAAACAGGAGAAATTCCAACTGATTTTAATAAAAATATCATCTTCACACTTCCAAAGAAAGCACAAGCTGACAAATGTGAGAATTATCGCACAATTAGTCTAACAACACATGCTTCAAAATTACTGACCAGAATAATATACAGAAGGATGTAAAGGGTAGTAGAAGAGATAGTAGGTGAAGATCAGTTTGGGTTTAGGAAAAATCGTGGTACAAGGGAAGCAATTCTGTCTTTAAGATTAATACTTGAAGGGCGGATCAAGAAAAACAAAGATACTTTTATGGCATTTGTTGATTTAGAAAAAGGTTTTGATAATGTTAGGTGGGACAGGATGTTCAAAATTTTAAAGAAGTCAGGTCTAAAGTATCGAGATAGAAGAATCCTCTATAAACTATATAAGAATCAAGTGGCTGTAATAAAAGTAGAGAATCACGAGAGACATGCATCAGTTAAAAAGGGTGTGAGACAAGGTTGTAGTCTATCCCCGTTAATATTCAACTTGTATGTAGAAGAAGCAATGAAGAAAGTCAAAGAAAAATTTCCAAGTTGCATAAGTTTTCAGGGAGAAAAAATCAGTATGCTACGATTTGCTGACGACATTGTCTTATTAGCAGAGAGGGCTGAGGATATTGAGAAGTTATTGAATGGCATGAACAAAATACTGAAGGAAATTTTGGACTGAATATAAATCAAAGTAAAACAAAAGTGATGAAATGTAGCAGAAATGACACCAATACTAGCAGATTAAATATAAAAATAGGATCTGATGCAATAGGAGAAGTGAGTGAGTTCTGTTACTTGGAAGCAAAATTACAACCGATGGCCGAAGCAGGAATGATGTTAAAAGCAGAATAGCACTAGCAAAAAGAGCCTTCATGAAAAAGAGAAACCTTTTAGTTTCAAATATTGATCTAGGAATTAGAAAGAACTTCTTAAAACTCTATGTGTGGAACACAGCACTTTACGGTAGCGAAACATGGACTTTAGGAATACCGGAAAGAAAGAAACTTGAAGCATTTGAAATGTGGTGCTACAGAAGAATGCTGAAAATTAGGTGGACAGACAAAGTAAGAAATGAACGAGTTTTAGGAAATGATGGGTTAGAAAAGAAGTTTATGGAAGAAGCTTACAGGAAGAAGAGACAGGCTGGTAGGTCATATTTTGAGACATGCTGGATTGGTTAATTTGTTAGTGGAGGGAACAGTTGAAGGTAAGAACTGTAGAGGTAGACAGAGATTAGAATATATGAAGCAGATAATTGAGGACGTAGGATTGTAAGGGGTATGTAGAAATGAAGAGGTTAGCACAGGATAGGAAGGGATGGAGGATTGCATCAAACCAGTCTAAAGACTGACGACAGCAAAAAAAAATTACAAAAAATAGAGGAGAGGTGGTCTTTCTGTTGCCGGCTGAACTTACGTGTGGAACTAAAAGTATTACGACTAGGAGCAAAAAATGATGCCTGAATCTGGACCACAGTTATTTTTGTTTGTGTAAACGAGGTCAGGCAAAGGGCGTGTTCTGAGGTACTGTGCCTTACTGGCCTACAGCATAGTAGACAACGTCCTCCAATGTATGGCGCCAGACATCTAAATTTGGTAATTACACATCGCCAGTAAAGTACTCTGTTCTATTTCATAGCATAGCCCAGCTACGACCCTGCAAGATAAGATTTCTCATAGCCCGGAGCAAACATTTCTTTCACAAATTAACATTCAAAATGATGGAAAATTTCATTGTTTAATTTTGTGTATTTATATAAAATACCCTGGCGCTCACAGAAAGATAGCTGATTAATTTTAATTAATATTTTGTACTAAAATGTAATGTCAGTAATTTAAATAAAACCATTGATGATTTTAGTTCACGCAAGTTCTGCCAATTCATGGTAAATTCAATAACAATAATAAAATTTTTTTTTTTTTAAATCGTGTAATAAGGTCAGAACGTTACAATATCTGTTTGGATCAACCAACAGTAAAGCTAAGAACACATGTTGTTTATCCGCGAAACATGCAGTTCTGTCAAACTTCACTGCCAGCCGATATATATTGTTAGACACGTCCCCATGCAGTATTATCGATAGATGTCAGGTTCAAACAGTGCTACCCTTCGGCCTAGGGCATGGATCTTTTTAATTATGTGTTGTGTACGTCTCGTCTTACATTTGGAAGGTAAAAAAAAATAATTGTGAAAAAATGAATTGAAACAAAACGAAATTGGACGTTTGGCTTAGTCAGTTAAATTCCTTCTTTAAAAAAAAAAAAAAAAAAAATGTTGCAGAGAGAGTTTAAATTAAAATTTAGCTCCAAACAAGCATAGAAGTTGGTACAACAACAGGGAATAAAAAAGTAATAACTTGTTTCACTTGTTTCAGCAGTCAATGTACATGTAGTGTAATTTTTTCACAGTTGTGAATCATGTACAAATGCACACAACAAAGCGCCATTAAAATTCTTACAAAAGAAAACGTGAAACCATCTGGTTGAAGATAGGTTGATTGCAGATGACATAATGGTATAAAATAGTACCTTAACAGGACTTTACTATGTACACCTGCATGTGACCTAGACATGATATCTAGATGGAATATTGTGTGTAGCCTGGGACCCACACTTTAATATCAAATAGATGAGTTGTAGGGGAAGCAAAGAATGGCTGCTAGATTCACTTCCAGAAATTACTGCAGAACACAACCAGTAACTGACATGATGAAGAAACGAAAACTGGATCATTGGAAGACAAGAGGAGGCTGAAGAGAGTTGCTATGAGTATACTAGGCGTATATTGGTGATGAGAAGTGGAAATATTTGGTAGAAGAATTAACAGTGGTGCATGGGAAGGAAAAGATGACCATGACCACGAGTTGGCACTTGATCTAAGACATACTATGAGTGAGGAACAACTTTATTTCGTAAGTAAGGGTGTCAGGGATAGTAGTTAATTACCAAAGAAAATTATGAAAATTTAGAAAAATCTGTGAAGGATTTTAAAATCAAAATTCCTAGAGGTCAAAAGTAGGCGGGCACAAGAAAATGAAAAAATTAGTGGTTTTGAAATTGTCATAGGATCATGCGCTCCACCGCAATTAAATTAAGTTTATCGAACAATTTAGAGTCTGTTCGGATAGAAAATGTTATCAGATATTACCATCTACAAGTGGAATAAGGTTTTCAAATGGCAGAAAGCATGTCTAATACTAACCGTACTCTCGACAACAGAAAGTAAGAATTATTATTTCGTCTAATTTGTAAGCTACGGTTAAGTAGATACCAGTGCACTGAAAATGTTGTAGAGTGACAACCTGGCGCAATTACCATTTTAAGAGGCTTCGCATAGACTTTTTTCCGTTTAGAATATTACTTTGTCGGAATTCAATTTTCTTATCACTTTCATCGGATTACAGCGCTAATGGTGCAAAACGGTAAAATTAGATAATGGCTGTACATTCTACTTGCAGACAGATAAACTCAGTACAGTGTTACGACGATAATTCGATTAACAACGCGGGATATCCGATAATGGTTTTCTTATGGTTTATCCTAAACGCTCCGGGAGAATTCCTTGCTGGAGTCCTCTTTGGAAGGCAATTACCGGATACCTTCCCATTTCTTACCCCAATTTCGTCACGGCTTTGGTTAACTCGACTTTGTGCAACCAATAAAAATAGCATTTCCACGTAGCTGCTTTATGAGCAACGTACAGTTTTCCGTTCGCATTTTCTTCATTTAAGACCGTATGCTTATCTTTATTTAGAGGGATTTTTCATCAAATTCTAGGATCGTTAACATTTAGGTCAATTAAACGTCTCATCACTAATACCGAACTTTTGACGTCGGTAATATGGATCTCCGTGACAAAAATCATTTCTTTGTTGATTTCCACTCTCGATTTTTTTTTTTTTTAAGTGTAGCTGCCATCAACGTATTTTCATCGTTACGCTACATAAACTTTAAGCATTATGGTAAGAGTATTTTAAAATTTTATTCCTGATTTCGGTAGCAATTTGCATTGATTGTTTAAATGTTGAAATTGCTATGGAAAAACGTTCAAATATTACTTGGCAAAATAAGTACACATTAATCGTTGCGTAAATAAAATGAAACAATTTTCGCAGGTATTTGCATGTTAAAAATATATTTGATTGCTACATTTTTCGTTAATAGCAGTTGATCTCTTACGGTTGTAACATTTATAACAATGTTCTTCAAACCAAGTTTCTCAAAAAGCGATTTTGACGCGATTTGATTCTTCCCGCATATAACGCGTCAGACAATCCACACGAAAATGTTTTATTTCATCTGGCACCCAACAGTTAGCACCTCACAAGCGATTAGTAAGCTTGCCAGGAAGCTGAGGCATTTAGTTTACACTCCTCATTCACACATTTATCCAAATGCCAGCAGGTTTTAACAATGACGTAGCCAAAGTAACGGTGAACGAACAGGCCAGCGCCATTGCTTTTCGATTATCTTTTTCTGTGGTCGTTATGTTTCCTTTAAGTCCCCTTCGGCATAGTACAACTGTACGGCATAACTCCTTATTGCCTTGTATTTTCCTTTTCTTTCCAGTGACTGTCCATAAACATAGCAAATACGCCGATACGCTCTTTTGATTGGTTGTGCAACTACTCTTACGTTACTCCATCACGGAAGTATAATAATTACCTTCCAAAAATGTTTACTACGTTTAAAAAATGTTTTGTATGACATTTCAGAGACTAGATTTTGAAGTACTATATTTGATTTTACTGTAGCGAATTTATAATATTTTAAGGAAATTTTAGAGCTTAGGGAGTGTGCATAAACCACGTAGCTCCATTTTGCCCTCCTGTGAACCCCCCCTCCCTCCCACGTAGCCCTAAGTGGCTTTACCCTCTACCCTCCCCCCCCCCCCCCCCACGTAGCACGCTAGCTTTTTTTCTATTTGATTCCAGAAGACATTTTGTACTGTTTTCTCTTGTCAGACTATTGTAAACTCCATGCGGAGATAATTAACTGAGGGAAATAAATGTACACATGCTATTGTGAGTTCTGTTCCTCATTTTAACTATGAAAAATGTTATGAAAGGAAAGAAGCTACGTGGCCTGGCTCGGAACCTCCTCTCCCCCCACGTAGCCCAGCGTAGCCTTCCAGTTAACCCATCCCCCCCCCCCTGGCCCGAGCCACGTAGTTTGTGCACAGTCCCTTATCTATCTTCCATGTTGAAGCCATCGTTATCTCCCTCTCACATGGTGAGAACAACATCGTCCATCCTGAGGGTCTGAAAATCATAATGATAGCTAATTAAACCACCACGCCTATAGGCGAGAGGTAACGCTTGGGCCTGGCTTCCGGAGACCACAGGTTCAAATCACGGTCCGAAACAGGGAAGTAAGATTCATCCAAAAGGAGTGATAGCCACAATGATGTAATCTACCCCATGGTTCTATTGACACAATCGCTTGGAACAAGAAAAATAATTGCCACCGTTGTGAGATTTAAATCCAGTCATGGTTGTCTCCAAAACCACACAATTATGTAGCGCTGATGGAGTCACTGAAAGTGAATCAAACCAATTATTCCTCGCTAAATTGGTCGCTTGTTTTTAAGGAATTCTGTTCTTCCGACTGACAACGTCAACCGTATTTTAACTAAGAAAGATGCCATAATGAACAGATTTTTCTCTCGAATAAGCACAGACGACATGAAAACAGATTACTTTTACCATTTAATTATACAATATTATCATATTTCTTATATTAGTTTTTCATTGATTGGAGGACAAATTGACAAATATGACGAATATTTTTTATTGCTTTGTTACTCTTTAAACTGATTCGATACAATCTTCCATCTCTTTTCATCTTTTGCTAACTTCTTCATCTAAACATACCCCTTAAAACATACTTCCTAAATTAGCCGCTTCATGTATTTTAGCTTTTCTGCCTTTAAATTTCTTTCGTTCAACTGTTCCATTGGCTAACAAATTAACCAATCCCGCATGTCTCGAAATGTAACCCACCATTCTTCTCAATACTAAACCACTCACTTTTTAGATGACTACCGGAAGAATTCACACCATGAGCTGTTTTAGCCAACCATAATGTTTATTTTCAAACGTTCTGCGTGGGCTGTAGAAACTGCGATATTATACTCATACAAATGTTTCCATACATCATTTTTGTTTATTATTTCTTAAAAACAGTTTTCTTTTGATAAAATCATATCCTTTTAAAGAATTTCTGCCTGTTATTTTTGAAATTTCCTCTTATTAGAGGCCTTCTATTAGTTCATTGAACAGTTAAAAAAAATCTCATATAAATATTTCGTTTAGGGTTTGTTAGTCTCACTCCGTTTGGTTTGGGAAATGCCTCCCAGATATGGAAGGTAGCGAAGAAATGAAATCCTCGGGGTGGACCAAAACCACCTAAACAGGATCTGTAATTCCTGTCTACAGAGAAATGCAGGAGAAGAATGCAAAATATGAATCTTTTCCTTGCTCTTCCCATATAGAAGTACTTCATTTCAGGCACAAAGCACAAATTACTTATGAAAATGTTGAAAAATATCTCAAATTTCATGCAAAAATTCATAAAATCCGAAAGTAGATTAGTAGGAAAATTGTACTGAAGGAATTTAAAAATAGAAGTTTGTGAAATGCTAAAGAAGGAGAGAAAAAAATATGCTCCATCATAACTGAATTAAAGACAAACCCTCGAAAAGCTATCCCTGTCAATATCTATGAGCAATAATGTAACGAAACGGGGAAATCATGGTTTGTTGGAAGTGTAGTGATTTGGTAGTTCTGTAAACAGCGGCGTGTGCTCGAAATTAGTACATATGGGAATTTCTGAGTATGCTAAATATTTGCAGTTCTGATGTCCGATAGTCACTGTATATAGTACTCTCAAAGCTAATTACTGTATACACTCGCTACTGGTAACAGTTTGGTTAGAGCTGTGTTCCAATATGAAGAGACTGCTGCCTAAGTCGCTGTTAGCGGCTGTGTAATATATAACACGTAGATGAAGAAGATAAATAATAAGTTTTTAAAATTTTAATACACCATTGAATGAAATGTTATATTGAGCTCTAGAACTATAAGATTTTAAAGGTTTATTTAATGAATTCATCTTTACGCTTCATTTGCTAGCTTAAGTTTTCGTTAGCAAAATAAATGTTCCACAATTTTTATTCTTTTCTAAATTGAAGTGTCCTCAGCTAATTTTCTTAATCTTAGGCTTCATACATTTCTCTTTTCCGATGTACTTTTGTTGTAAAGTTAGTATGAATTTAAATAATACTGAGGTTTGCTTTTCAGAGAAGTTTATATAATGTTGCAAAGAACTTGTTTGAAAAATTGGTAAAAATTCTTCTTATCAAATGACCAGTAAATTTTAATATATTTAAAGCAAGGAAAGATTTATTTCTATGGATATACTACTGTATATTGTTCGATTCAATTTCTTTCCCTTTCTTCCAAAGTTGTTCGTTATTTTTTTTAAGAAAACATCAAAATAAATATGATATTGCTTTTATAACCAATTAGGGAGCAATTCGGAAAGAAAAATACACATTGTATGGTAACTTCCTAAAACTTTTTAGTGACCACTGTGTTTGATTTGTTCCTTAATTTGCACAAAAAAGTATACCATAATACCATAAAACATATAAATGTCAGAGATATTAACATTGCGTATATGAACATAACTTAGTTATATAAGTATTTTTCACCTACCTAACTAAATGAATTTTTGAATCCTATTTAACTAGAAAAAGGTAAACAAATCATATGTAAAAAGGTTTAATTAGTTTTTTTTAATTCCTAATAGATTTTCATATACCACATCTTTGCCAAATAATTCGACTATAAACATTTCATATACTGCTGATTACAATTTAACATGCAACGCGGTGTTAATGCAGTATTCATTTGCAGCAAATAAACTCCTCGTAACACTTTAAGTAGTGGTTATTTAAATTAATATTTTTGGAAATTCAGTTTAAGCACGTACCACTAAATTAAGAAGATCCATGTTACAGGGAGTGGTGGAATACTGCTGAGTTATTTATTTTATTAATCATACCTAAACTGCAGGCAAGATTCATTTTTAGTAGCTCACATGCAATATTTTTTATTATTTATGAAATGAGACAGATAAGGTATCCTTAAAACAACGCTTTATGATTGTTGCCAAATGGAATCGAAGGGAACAATTCTGCTCTATTTTAAACGACTGAATGATATTTTATCCATGAAGTGCGTAATTCTGAAGCGGATCGACAGATTGGTTATTTTCATTGTTGCATTAACGAGAGTCTGCGCTGTCTTAAGCCTTGTTGATATGACGTCTCCCATACGGGTTCCTGAAAGGGATTAAACATATCTTCGGTACTTTAATCTTTTTTGAAAGGATAAAACAAATATGATGAGTAAAAATAAGATAACACAGTTATGTTGAGATGGTTCGCGTTCGTCATCTTCTTTACGCACAAGTCATTATCAAATTATTAATGTTTGTATGAATCAATGCGTTGCAAAAATAAAAAAAAAAAAAAAAATATTCTAGGAAAGTGTTGGAATAACTTTCCATTATTACACAACTTAATAGGTCAATTTTTTCACAATTTAAAGAAGGCTTTAACTACTTCCCGGTATGAGGGAAAAAAGTTACACATTTAATTACAAATAGTTACACACTTAGAAGTCAAATATCCAAGGAAAATTAAAATTTTCAGTCAACAAACTTGATAGTTCGAGCACTCAAAGATGTAATTGTTCAGAAATATAAAACTGTTCATGACTTATTGTTCAGTGACAGTTAACTTTAAAATAGAGCAAGAGTTCATCTTATCTCGGTAGACTTCTATGCAGGGTTGTTAACAGGTAATTCGGAAAATAACACGATGCAGATAAATAGGCAATCGATTATTAACCATTCTTTATATTTATCACACAGCATTGTAGTCGGTATCACGCACACCAAAGATGATGCCGTACATATATTCGGTCAAACGACTATGAAACGAGTCACATCTGTGCACTCATACACTTTCTACGATTTGTTAGACTGATAACAATTTGCACACTTTCCCATCATTCTCCATGTACGGCGATGTGTTCTTCACGAAGTTCACATCTATAGTTTCCTGAACCAGGGGGCTTGACCGCCAGTCAGGTGGACGTCACAATTCCGGATCCGCGGCGATTGGGTACATGTAAACACATTTATAATATTGTTGATGATGTTTATCTTGTATGTGCACATTACTTCCTCAAATGTTTCTTCAACCCACACCCTCCCACTCTGATGAATTCTCCCAACATATCGCCAGTCTAAGAATTTTACGTCTTCAATACATTTCTCCCAATGACGTGGAGACACTCCAGTATTTTCCAAACAATGTCATGCTCGGTATTAGTTAGGGCGCTAATGACCATGCCGTTGACATGCCCTTAAGCCCTAACAACAACAACAGTATTTTCCATTCACGAAAATCACCTGCTGGGCCAGTCGCTAATCCATTCGGGGCTGTCTTAAATGTCACAAGTGCAATAATAAAACAATGTGTAGGATGTACTATCTACGAGAATCCCTTTGAATGGCATTTTCTTTTATCGTTATTTTAGAATCTAGAACAAATGGGAGAGGCTTTTGATATTTTCGCAGGCTACCTAATACTTTAATGGTCCCCACCGAGTTTATAACCTGTTAGTAATGTTTCATCTTCAATTAATCAATAGTTCTTATTAATTAAACTCAAACATATAACATTTATGATAATATTTACCTAAGTTTACGAATGATTATTCGATTAAAAACTAAGAGTATATGATTAAATTTTCGTACAAAACATTTATCTTATATATTATTTCTCCAAGGGAAATTTTTTTTTACAGTCAATAAGAAATATTTCTTAATAAATGACCATTTTTTAGAAATGCGAGGAATGTCTTTTAATTTTTTATTTCATAATTTACACTAAAAATATTAAAAACAGGAGCTAAACTCCTTGTACACAATAGTAGACCTGTTCTCTAATTATTTGGGACGAAATTTCAGCGGTTCTAATGAATGCTGTAACAACCATTGACAGATTGTTACGAGATGTTATTGGTAATAATATTTCAGTTGACAGTAAAAACATCATTTTTGGAAGAAATTTCAGGCAACCCTTCTAACTTTATATGATGATAGTAATATTATCTGCGGGTTTTTCTGGAGACTTCCCTATAAGATGAATCAGCTAATTAATACGTATCACGTCTTTCGTGGAGGAAATTTACCTGAACTTATAATTTTTTAAGTGCAAGCTCTGCGTGCTGAAGGTCACCGGTTCGAGTCCGGCCAAGGTGTGTTGTGTGTATGTGCATGTCGTGTCCATCCTCTAGTTTTCATGTTTTCATACTTAGTATCTACATTGTACTGGAGAAATAGAAACATTAGAAGAGTCGATAATCACGTTGAGCTGGCTGTATGGCATATGTAGCCAAATACAATTAAAAAAATAAAAATGCTTTCTACCAGATTTTTTTATTCAGCATTCAATTCAATAACTACTTTGTAAAAAAATTACATAACCTTACTGCAGTAATCGTGTGTCTTCATCTGTTAATAGCTGTGACTTCTCCACTGTGTACTGAGCTGTCGTATGTGTTGGGATGCACACTTCCTGCCTCGCGTTACTGAATATGGTTGGTCACTCTTAGCTGGTGCACAAGAACCATTCAAACTTCGAGATGATCGCATCACTCCTACGCTGACAACGCTGATAATTTTTACGAGTGACCTTAAATCGTCTTCAGCTTCGGTGTAAAACCGTTGGTGAGAAATCATTTTAACATACATTGAAAGTGCACAGGGGTTTGTGCGGTAACTTAGTTGCTCTATAACCGAGCGTAGTGGCTGAGTGGTAACGCTCTGCCCTCGCATTCTGGAGGATGTCGGTTCGAATCCCCGCTCGGGTATCCAGATTTGGATTTTCCATGGTATACCCAAAATCACTCCAGGCGAATGCCGGGATGCTTCCTTCAAAATGCCATGACCAAATTCCTTCCCGTTCCTCGTTCCTAATGCCAACCCCCCTCTAATGACCTTGACGTCGCCATAAATAAAAAAGAAAGGGTTAGTTGCTCTATGCAATGTTTTCTGCCACCACACACACTCTAAGACGTAATTTTTTTGAGCGCATTATCACCGACAGCACATATTTTTTTGATAAAAACGATACATCGTCACTTACATGCAGTTTCAGGAATTTTTTTTTCACAGTTATGGTTATTGCATAGATACTGTAGCGTGACGTTGATGCCACACTTCGTGATATATTATAGTCTTCGACCTACTATGTTCAGATTATTTATTCAGAGCAAATTATTTTTTTATTCAAGTCCTAGGTTAATTTATTAACACTAAACTCGGGCGGCCAAAGATTTGTAAATAACTTTTGGTAATGCAGGTTGCTTATTTAAAGGAGCAAATAAAATGTGAAATAATGAAAAATGCTGATGGTTAGTACAAAAATCTGAACGTCTGCGTGGCAAGAGAAAACCGTTGGCTGGTGACAAGGAGTCGCAAAATAGGGGTGCCGGATGCGACAGGCAGGTGCCGTTAACTCAAGGACAGGGCGTTGTCCTCCCAAGCAAAGACGCAAGGGTGTTTAAGTTCGTCTAACCGACCCGCGCTACCTCAAGTGGGCGCGAAGCGAAAAGCTAATAGCGAGTGCTCTGGAAATCACGTGATTTTGGCGTACGCTATCCCACCAATGCTGTATAGCGTCGGGGATTACGAAAGTTAATCCACAGCTTCTTTTTTTTTTTTCATGTGACTTGGTCGCTAAACTACGACAGGTGTGAGCCATCGTTTTCTTGGTGGCTAAAAGAAGCTACATGGACACTTCTTGGCTGGGAGTGGCTTGATGCAGTCATCGAAGACACTCGCATGAGACGAGCGACGCGGCACTGGGCGCAGCATTGAGATCGATATCTCATAGTGACACGCTGTGTTGCGATCATCGCGGAGCTTTCTACATATGGTAATTTGCTCTTACGCCAGGCCAATGTTCACGATATAACGAGGCTTTAGTGACCCGTAAACGCCATATGAGACTGGAATTTCAGCTCTAATTGTGTAGGATCCTCTGGGCTAACTGACAACTTTTTCACCGAACATTAAATTCTGAAAGCTCCTTGTTTTAGCATCATTCAGATAATGATCATTTTGTTTTTAATGGCGCCCTGGGAATAGTCATTTGTGTATATGCATAACATCCAACTGCTGGCCTGTGTTGCCATAATATTTCATTAATCACTTTGATAACGGAAATACTTATTGTTTGCTCTAATTTGGCAAATTGTAAGGTCTGGGTATTACTTGTTTGTAATGTTGCATTATCTTGTGTAAGAAGTAACGTTAAATGTCCCCAGCAATGTAAATGCCAGAAGAACCAATAAAAATTAATTTTTGTCTACGTGTTACCACAATCAGGATTCTTGCTGTCCAAAGTATCAAAATTCGTAATCATCTTAATATTCAATAATTATCAGAAAGCTCCCACCACAATATGGGTCCCCACGTTGGTCTGTAAGAGGTTGAATTCTTAATAACAATAAAACAATAAACAAATACCGTAGTCCGGCATCTCTTAAAATTACTAATTTCAAGTCTCGCGAATAAAAGTGAATATAGATTTTATTAATGGAAACTCAAAACATTAGCAATAAATTGATTGAATCGCCTAAATATCAAAACAAAACAAAATATTCAAATAGCAAATAAATACCTAAGTGGCTCACGTACGTTCATTTCCGTTAAAAAATTGCGAAACTAAAAATGAATATTTTTATTTGCACTGGGTATTTGACAATGACTGATTTAAAAAATATATATATATATATATTTATTTAAAATGAGAATTTATTTTGCTCATATTGATTTTGTTTTGAGGATATATTGATTCCATCAATTCATTCTGCTTTAAAATAGAAATGTTCGTATTACAGTATTAATTGATTCTTTTATTCATAATTATCTGTTAATCCTCAGTCCGCTATTATATGCCATATATACCGCCAATCTGGAAAAAATCTTGAGCACGCATATAAAAGTATTACAATACGCTGATGACATCTGCGTATATAGCATGTCTCCCTTCTTGTATTTAACCTATCAATCGCTATCGGATGCTGCAATAACTTTATCTGTATGGACATCTGATTGTGGACTTACACTCTCAGCACCTAAATCAACTGTAGTGGTATTCACAAGGAAGCGCTGCACATTCGGAGAACGCACCATACGGCTGGGACCATATACCTTCCCAATAGAAGCGTCGGCTAAACTTCTGGGCCTATATCTGGACAGCAAACTAACATGGAGCCGCCATATAAACTACATATTACAGAAGGTTGGAAAAGTGCTGAAAATATTCGGATCCATCATAGGAACATGGTGGGGAGCAGATCCTTCTACTCTACTAATCTTGTACCGATCCTTAATCCGTCCAGTAATAGATTATGGAAGCACCCTGTTCGGAAACGCGCCAAAATACGTCTTGGAAAAACTGGACAGGGCTCAACATAGGGCCATAAGATTATGCCTAGGAGCAATGAGGTCTAGTCCTACCAATCCTCTTCTGATAGAAGAAACGGAAATGCCCCTTTCTATACGCCGGGAACTTCTTACAAACAAATACCTCATCCGCATCTTTGCTATAAAGGAACATCCTTTACTACAGAAGCTGTCAGTAATGAACAGAAGACTCACAAGGAACGGACCACCACCAGCGAAAAGAGTGCCTCTACTATGAAAAGGATACAAGGAATACGAAAGATTAAACCACTCGTATTAAAAAGCAGCATTATTCCAGGCTTCCTGTATCCATACGAATTTCAGTTTCCTGAAACTACAAATATATTATCTACTAGAAAATATCATCCGGAGTAACAACATCAATACAGCAATTTCACACTTCTTGAACAAAACTTGGCCCCAACTACATCTATATTTACAGCGACGGCTCTAAAACTACGGAAGGTGCAGGATACGCTTATTATTGCCCACATACTAACGAGTACGGACAAATATTACTACCTGCAGAGACGTCAATTTACACAGCGGAAACCATAGCCATGTGCGCAGCTATCAAGTACGGGCTAGACAAGCACTTTCCAAGGATCTTAGTACTTACTGACGCTAAGAGCGCTGTCCCAGAAATTACAGAACCCAGTATGGAGTAACAAAATGCATCAATACCTCTATGAAATAATAAGATTAGCTTCAGAAGCTTCTTCAGTTGGCATACAAGTACATTTTCTCTGGATTAAAGGTCATATAGGAATAATGCACAGTGAAATCGTCGACCAGCTAGCGAAACAGAGCATCAACGAAGGGCACTTTGCAGGCATTCAGCTACCTTGGAGGGATTTCATCCCTCTAGTCTATAGGAAGGCCTACCTCAGTTGGAATGAAGACTGGTCCCGAATGCAGCTACTAAGAGGAAAACACTACTCAGCAGTACAACCTACAATACCGAAGACACCGTGGTTCGCAGAGCACAATATTGCAAGAAGACACGCAACAACCATTATTAGAATGAGACTAGGACACGGTTGTTATCCTCACCACTTATGCCAACTTCATATAATAGAAACACCTATATGCACCTTAGACCAAGAAATTTCCGACCTCAATCACATCATACTCTCCTGTTCACGGTTTCAATCACAACAAAAACGTTTCTACAGGCGCCTCGAACATCTTTCAGTCAAATTCCCAGCGAGCGTTACCACCATTCTTCAATCAAGAAATGTCCAAATCTACAAGGCAATAGTTCGCTTCCTTCAAGACACAGAACTGAAGATCTGAAGCCTCCAATACTCTGTAAGAAGAGAATAACAATCAAACATTAATGTATAATGCTGGCTAAATGGTCTCAGACCACAGGGCAAATAAATAAATAAATAAATAATAAATGTTGGTTTATTTATCTATGGAAACAGTTGAATACCTTTAGACCAGTTTACTATAGTTCGTTGGTTTCGAACCATTAATTCTGCGCTAAAATATGTTCAAATGTTAAAGCAATAGTTGACTGTTTCTTCATAATTGGTGTCTTACTCTGCAAACAGAATTGAATGACTACCGGTGAATTACCACTCCGCTTGTCTGCCACTCCGCCATCTGAATAAAACATTTATAAGTTTCAAAAATTTACTTCGGGCAACGCCGCGTGGTTCTGCTAAATCGTCCAAGCTTACTATAGATATTTTTATAGTATAATATCGGTACACAGCGATACCATGATGTCACTAAAATGGTGCTCATGAAAGAAGCTTAAATAACTAATAATGTTTCAGTTCTCATTCTGGCCCAGGCTGCATTTTAAAATTACCGCTAAAAAATCAAAGCTTCTATCACTCGCACATTAATACATTCACTATATTGTATGTTAGTGACGTCATGAATTGCGAAATAAACTTGATTTATTATTTCAGCTCGCGATACTAAATGAACCCAAATAATGACGCTCGTAAAAACGCAGTAAATTAAATACTACTGAATACATCTGAAACTACATTCAACCGCATGAACATTTATACTAAAATGCTTGTAACTTACAGTGTTCAATGGTAAGTCCATAATTTTGCACAACGCTAAGACAACTTTCGTTAATATTGCTGGTCAAGTTCACATCGCGATGAAGTGACTGTTACTGCTCGTGATTTAGTAACGTGTATAATGAAATTGATTGTGATATTAATTTGTGTTACACTAATTAGGAATCTTGATATAGACAATTCTGTTACTACTTGAAATGTAGTTCCAATGCATTTAATGTGTTTAGGTGTGTCCACATCGTTTGATTTAGTAGCGGTAATATAATCAGAGATAGTGGTTAGGTTGAAATGCTACCTGGACCAGAATATTTTTGATTAATTGACTTTCGGGTTATGCCGCGTTGTTTATTTCATTAACTGAGCTTTCGGCTGGTATCCTCCAGCCTTCCTCAGAGATACTGTTAATAACAGTATCTCTGAATATTTTTGATTAATTGACTTTCGGGTTATGCCGCGTTGTTTATTTCATTAACTGAGCTTTCGGCTGGTATCCTCCAGCCTTCCTCAGAGATACTGTTTATAAACAGAATCTCTGCCGCGTTGTTTATTTCATTAACTGAGCTTTCGGCTGGTATCCTCCAGCCTTCCTCAGAGATACTGTTTATAAACAGTATCTCTGAATATTTTTGATTAATTGACTTTCGGGTTTTGCCGCGTTGTTTATTTCATTAACTGAGCTTTCGGCTGGTATCCTCCAGCGTTCCTCAGAGATACTGTTTATAAACAGTATCTCTGAATATTTTTGATTAATTGACTTTCGGGTTATGCCGCGTTGTTTATTTCATTAACTGAGCTTTCGGCTGGTATCCTCCAGCGTTCCTCAGAGATACTGTTTATAAACAGTATCTCTGAATATTTTTGATTAATTGACTTTCGGGTTATGCCGCGTTGTTTATTTCATTAACTGAGCTTTCGGCTGGTATCCTCCAGCCTTCCTCAGAGATACTGTTTATAAACAGTATCTCTGCGCGTTGTTTATTTCATTAACTGAGCTTAACACGAAAGTAAATTAATCATGAACAAAGATGTCCGTGGAAGTCTGAGGAATCAGAATATTTTTGTTACAGCATAAGGCAGAAGGAATTTAGTTATTATTAGTAATCAATAAGCTCCGTGTAAATGAGGTTATTGTGTTGTAAACGACATCCAGTGTTGCTTCATGAAACAATAAGTTTCTACATTAGGCCATTGAATACATTTGTTTTAAGTGAATGATTCGATAGATATTTTCAGAATATTGAAGAGTAAGTAAAAAGCACTGTTTGGTGAGTCATAGTCTCTATCTACTATTTGTACAAAAAATTTGAATAAAAAATAAAAAGGGTTAGTTAAGTTTTAAATTTTGGCAAAAATTATTCGTAATACAGAGAGTGTATAGTATCCAAAAAGAAACAGGAAATAAATTAAACCGAGATAGAATGGAATCCTTTACAATTTTATAAATACGACATTTCGAAGCACGACTATTTTGCAATTTTAGTGAACCGAATACTCGTAGCATTTTACGTTATTTTTTTTTATTTTCCAAGGAATAATTTTTCACATTTACTATGACGCATATATTACGAACGAAATTATGGTGTAATATTTGAGATGTCATACTATTTTATGTACGCAGATGAAAATATCTCTTTGCGAACTTAACAACAGTACCTACCTTTCTTTAAATTTAAGGTTAAGTTCAGATTGATATTTCCTGCTTCCAAACTATTATTTCTCAAGTGTATCGGTTTTATGGCTTTTAAGGTTTTTGCTTTTATTTCTGAAAAGTGGTGTTTCCGACTTACGTAAACAGCAAAAAGTGAACGTGACACGGCTGTCTACGAAGTAGGAAACTGTTTGTTGTTTGCGAATTGATATTAATGGCAATTTCTAAAAGAACAATGCGTTTTTGCGGGATAAAATCTATCCTATGTCACTTCGCACACAATTAACTTCATGCCAAATTTCATTTAAATATGTTGAGTTATTAAGGCGTGATTAATTCCAGAAGTAAATCCAAACATACATCCAAACTTTCTCATTTTCTCATTTATATAGATATGTAGATGTCTCCTACTACTTCCGTTTGCCAAAGCAGATTGCCGCATATCATTAGACGATCTTGGTTAAGGTACATAAATAAAAAATATTTAACTCCCATTAATTAAGGAAACGACAAACGAATTCAATAAACAACGTCCTAACTACAAAGCCGTTGAAACATGTACATGACTAATTTGCATGGTAATATCATAACAACTCTAACCGACAGGGAAACCTGCACCACAATCAAAAAAATACCGGTAATTAACGCAAGAAAACTACGTGGCACTTCGACAACAGCGATCCACGTGGCTCTACCCGATTCTCTGACAGCCCAAGAGACCCTTCCAATTTCCTGTTTACGACGACTATAAAGTTAATTAGGATGAAAGGCCCGGGGTTGACTGAAGCGGCGCACAGTACTTATTAAACTGCTCTATTGGGAGTGAGCCGGCTTTAACGCTCGCCTCGTAAACGGGGGATGAGGGTGATTGGATCAGGTCCGATGGCTCAAACACACGTGTGCAAAGATGACAGCGCAAATCAACGACGACAATCACTTTGATCTTGGGAACACATAAAACCTCGAAGTTTAAAGAAAATCTTCGTACACAACGCGGAGAAAAAAGTTTTCACAGAAGTATATTTTTATTTATGTGACCAGGTATAGCAGACGACAGGTGAAGTCCTTGTTCCTGCAGAAAGATATATTGACTTTTAATGTAATGCTCCGGTGGCAATTCCCTCACTAATATAATTAACCCTTTTTTATTTTTTAAAAATATCTTATATAATTAAAGTGTTAAAATCCTCCCCAATCTACTTTTGGGATTTACAAATTTTAATTTTAAATTCCTTCAGAGTTTTTGGTATATTATATCACTTTACTTGATAGTTTGTACGAATCCCTGACGCCCTTACCTACAAAAGAAAATTTTCCCACTCCCTTATGCATGAAATCAAGTGCCAGCTTGTGATCATGGTCATGTTTCCCCTTCCATGCACTATTCCTAATTCTTCGACCAATATCCCTCCAAACACCATCACCAACGCCTTGTACATTCCCAGCACTCTCTTCAATCTTTTCCTGTCCTCCAAAGACTCCAAATCCAGCTCTTTTATCATGTCAGATACTGACTGGATGCTGCGATAATTTACACAAACAAATCTAGCCACTTTTACATAGGCAATCCAGACTTTTCTAGTTCTTTATATATCTCTCTTTGAAATGAATTACAATTTTCAGTGTTGTTGTAGGCCATTTTTCCGCAATTGCTCAGTAAAGTAAATGATAAAATGACGCCAATGCAACTGTACTTGTAGCTTTATTCCCGTACGCGTTTCGCCTCTCATCGAGGCATCATCAGCGACTAATCTATTTTAAAATTTACATTGGGTTTACAAACTTGTTATATGATGTTTGACATAATCCTTAATTGA
>JARYHS010006248.1:0-21991 GCA_031002005.1 Vandiemenella viatica
TTTGCTGGGTAGAAGAATTTTTAAAAGGTAGAAAACAGAAAGTTAAGGTGGGAAATGCGGTATCAAAGGAAGTGGAAGTAAAAATGGGAGTGCTGCAGGGTAGCGTATTGGGACCATTGCTATTCATTATTCTAATGAATAATTGTGTTGATTGTTTACTATCTGAAATTAGATTGTTTGCAGATGACATAATGCTGTATAAAAGGATCAAAACGATAGAGGACTGTAAACAGTTGCAGGGTGATCTGGACAGGATATTTAGTTGGGTTGGTAAACATGGGATGAAGATAAATGCAAAGAAGAGTCAGCTAATTAGATACACAAATAAAACACAAAAGGTAAATTATGAATATAAGGTGGGGAAAGAATTGCTTACTGAAGACTTGAAATGTAAATATCTTGGCATTACTTTTGATAACAAGCTTAACTGGGCAGGACACATTGGACAGGTGGTAGGAAAAGGTTTCAAAACTCTGCACTTGTTGGAGAGAGTGATGAGAGGATGCACGAGAGAAGTAAAGGAATTGGGTTACAAAACATTGATAAGACCATTGCTCGAATATGGTAGTGTAGTATGGGACCCACATTTTGAGTATCAAATACAGGAGTTGGAGAAGGTGCAAAGAAGGGCTGCTAGATTTGTTTCTGGAAATTATCGCAGAATGCAATCAGTGACAGATATGATAAAGGAGCTGGAATGGGATTCATTGCAAGACAGGACTAGGATGAGGAGGGTAATGGGAGTATACAGGGCGTATACTGGAGATGAGGCATGGAAAGATATTGCAATAGGTATTAAAAGTAGTGCATGGAAGGGAAAAGATCACCATGACCACAAGCTGGCACTCGATTTCAGGCACAAGGGTGTGGGAAGATTTTCTTTTTTAGGTAAGGGTGTCAGGGATTGGAATGAGTTACCAAGGGAAATGATGAATAACCTACCGAAAACGTTAAAAGAATTTAAAGTTAAAATTTGTAGAGGGCAAATGTAGGTGAGTGTAGTATAGGGGGAAGTTGGGTGTGTAGGGAAATTGCCACCGGAGCATGTGCTCCATTGCAATTAAATTAAATTACCAATTCTCAATTTTGCAAACCACGCACTGGCCGACTGCAACCAACAACGCCTTTGGCGGCAGTCAGCGGAACTACTGCAGTTTGAATCTGCTTCAGTCTCGTAACGGAAGTAACGCAAAGGAGAAACGAAAACACATTTAATTCACTGTTTATTTAGTGCTTTTATTCATTACCACGATGTCTACAATCCATTTAATAACTGGAAAGACTGATATGAAAACATTCCTGACAATAAGGTGACTGAGCAGTTATAATGAACAAGATCTGAATTAAATTATTTCCACGCGTCTGTGTCAAGCAACAATACGAAGAATTGTCACAATACTTGCTCATTTCCGATATTACACTGCAAGCGCTGTGAAAACTGAGGCGTTCAAATAACCAAAATGGTGACCGCCATCTTCCTTGTTCCGCTCTATAATTTTGATATTTAACGCCACTACTGTACGAAACTTTTTGATCAGGACCGCAGGCACTCGACTTCAATATCTTCAAGTAGCCCGACGTTGCTTTTGTCTCTACCCTCCCCCCCCCCCCCCTCACCGTAGTTTTTTTCCTTATTTATTCCAGAAGTCATTTGTACTGTTTTCTCTTGTCAGACTTTCGTAAATTACACAAGGAGATAATTAAATGACGGAAATAAGTATTCATATGCTTTTGTGTGTTCTGTTCCTGATTTTAACTGTGACAAGTAATATGCATGGAAAGCTACGTGGCCTGGCTCCAAAACCATCCCTCCCCCCCGCATAGCTTTCCAGCCAACACCTCCCCTCCCCCCCACCCAGACCGATCCACGTAGTTTATGAACGCTCCCTACTCGATTGAAAACTAAAGTAAAAAAGTACATCTTTAAGCAGATTGGTACGAGGTGTGATTAAGGTTTCTATTACTGAAAGAATTTCGTCAGAATTAGGCCAGTAAGAGAATAAGTGATATTAACACAAAAACTTTTTTTTTTAGTTTAAATTAAAAAAAATGCAATTTTGTTCTATCACCGAAATAGAAGTCTTAACTGCATGAAACAATTTGAAAGTTTCTTATCATTTTGAAAATGGAAGGAAATATTAGTCGCTCCTGTGTTGTGAGACACTTAACGTATTCTGTTCTAACCAGATTCACCGTCTGTCTCGTATGTAGGAACAGGGTGTGTGTTATATGCTGAATGCGGCTTCAATTGATTTACCGTTCAATGTAGTCAAACTGTAACAGAGTGTTATAAGTGAGCTGCATACGGCACAGGGGGGAGGGGTGGGGGGGGGAGTGTGCTTGACGTAACAGCCATAGTCTGTGCAGAGGAGAGTACCTACTCAGCATTCTATTTGTCACTTGTCGGTTCTTGTCACTTGTCGTTTAGTTAGTTAGTTGGTCGGTCGTGGATTTGCCTATTTCTTAGTTTGGTCCATTATCTTAGTCAATTGTTTTAGTCTATTCCCTCAGAAGCAGGTGATTGATTCGGCTATTAATCGAAGCTTATTTTTGTTATCGCTTACCAAGTTGACTGTGTGATGATCACGCAGGCAGCTGAGCAGGTTATTTTCAATGCAATCTTGTTTTACTTAAATGTAGAAGTGAAGTAGAAATTTTTTCGTGGAGTAGGGATGATGCTTAACCGCGAACGGTCTATGGGTGTCGGCTCACCGCGCAGGAACCCGTTGCCCCGGCATTAAGCACCCGAGTCAGCTGGTGTGTGTGTCGTAGTGCTGGCAGCGGCCGGTCCCCCCGCGATCAGCCCGCCCGCTGCCAGTTGCCGCGCTAGTGTTTATGTTGTTGTTTGGTGTAGCCGGTACAGGGTGATGGAGGAGGGATTCTATGTTGGGGATTTGTTCTAGGAGGGAGCGAAGCATGTATCGGCGGCCGAGCTCCTCTGCATGCTCGAACAGCGGCGCGAAGCCTCCCGCTCGATATATCGCAGCGTTGTTCATTTGCATCGTTGTCGCACGGTGTGCCGTCCGTATTGCACGTCTTTCAAGTCTGTCCAGTTGTTTCTGTCTCGTCTTAGGGGGATGGAGATGGAGGGGATGGCCATATGTTATGTATGTGCATATTAGTGTTTTGTATAGTAGAGTGAGGGTCTTGTGGTTGCAACCTGTCCGGAACCCGCGGAGCAGGTGCAGTGTAGATAGCCTGCGTTTGGTTTCATTAATAATTTTGTCATAGTGGGCTATGTAGGAAAGTTTGCAATCGAGTGTGATGCCGAGATATTTGGATGTGCGCTTGAAGTCCACACGCCTGCCACAGACGGTCAGGCGATTCTCACGCAGTTTCCGCTCTGGCAGGCACTGCTTTTTAAAGACTATAGTTTGCGTTTTGTCTGCGTTTAGTGTTATTCGCCATTTACAGCACCACTGTTCGAACTCAGTGATCAAATTTTGCAGTGCTGTAATGGCGAGTGTGTGTCGCCCAGTATGCTGTGCCATCGGCCGCCCCCTGTGGCACCCCTGCTCGCACTCTGTCGGTTATGAAGTTAGTCAACAGCTTTGCATTTCTTTATGTAGCGACAGCGGTGCCCTCTGTTGGCGGCTAGCGGAACTAGTACCAGAATTGACTAGCGGCAGAGCACTCTAGCGAGCCACCAGCTAAAATGCCAATAGCATGGTCATTGAGAAAAACGATTAAAAACCACTTTCTTTTACAGAACAGTATTAATAAGTACCGACAGAAAACTAATCGATGCCTCATTAACAGACATTAACCTCTCTTAACTTGATCTAGCATTGCAGCTAATAAGTTAAGAAAACAGAAACCACCATCAGGATTATAAGTGATGATGTTAAGATTTCGCTGACGCCACATCCAGATGTAAAACGTGTTTTAAAAATTGACCGCTGGAGCGTTAACTCCGTCTGGGTGTCCAGTCACAGTGCGACGACGTCGAGGTCATTAGAGGCAGGAATGGACTGGCGGCAAGGAACGAGAAGGAATTCGGCTATGGCCGTTTAAGGAACCATCCCTGCATTCATATAGAGTGATTTCGGGAAAAGGTGGCCGGGCGGGGATTCGAACCAGCGTCCTCCGGCAAGCGAATATTTTATTTAACCCATTCAGCCTGGAATTATTTTTGAGCAGCATCATTTCTGGGCTAAATGCTGCTCAATTTGGACAGTGTTGACATCTGTAACATAATAACAATAAACCCAGGAAAAGCCCTAATCCCTTGCAACATGAAATGTACACTGGAGGAAATTAAAATCCCAACAACGAGACGGAGTAGTGATAAATGAATGATATTTGGCCCCAAGTATCCCCACATGAAGAGAATCAGGTGATTAAAAACTGAAAGCTTTACATGTAATACTATGAGAACAGGACACCTGACAAGTTATCAGAGGGTATTTTAAATTGACCATTGTGGATATATTTAGCTAAGAGAACTAATAATTATTTAGGTAAGATTTATAAGTACATAAAACGATGTGTAAATGTTAAACAGTTCAAATTTCCATGCAAACAGCACATCACGTGATCTCGCAGTGTGTGACGTCATCCATGTGCAAAACAGCACATCACGTGATCTCTTAGCTTGTGGCGTCATCCGTGTGCAAAACGACTTGACATGGGACTGGTTATTCC
This sequence comes from Vandiemenella viatica, assembly GCA_031002005.1. NCBI lineage: Eukaryota > Metazoa > Arthropoda > Insecta > Orthoptera > Morabidae > Vandiemenella > Vandiemenella viatica. The sequence goes on from JARYHS010006248.1 coordinate 4,645, forward strand.
AACAGAATTAATTGAGTTTAAGCGTTTTCTGAAGTTATAATCATAATGGGACGAAAGACATATCGTTGGTGCTTGGCACCTAAATGTACTTCTCCAAACAAATTATTTATTACTGCAGAAATACCAATAAAGTGGCTGTAAGAATCAAGACGACGGAATGTCTGCAGAATCACCGATTTCCTTTTGTGACGATTACTTTGATGTAAGTAAACATATGAAAATAGTATTAAAATCGCAAATTACTTAGAGGTAGTTCAAATAATTAAGCACTTAAATACTCTGAACAAATAAAAGATGTGCTTATTTGTGTTTGAGCTGTTAAATGACATGGAAAACTACATGTGGTTCCACATAACACGCTCTGTAAAGAAAATAATGATGAAACCAGGATGCCTTCCATCAAAATTTCAATGTCAGACTGATAGCAAAAGAAGTTTGCTATCAACAAGTACATCTGTTGTCAAAGGCGACCACCATCACCGCTGTGTTCATTAATTAAATAGTGAAGTGACAGCTTCTCACTGCATAGTCACTATAAGGCACAGTTATTAACGTCTAGTTTTATAGTTTCTTGTAGAAACTGTGTGAGTAGCAAATTATTTGAGGCGGCAGTCTGAGTGTGATCTTTTTTTCTTGCGGAGACTTCCTCCATTGTAATGTATTTAATATTAGTGCCAGTTGGATTTGATTTTTTATTGATCCATTTAGTCAATTTATAGTACAGGTGCACATTTGACTTTGGATAAGTCATTTTGATGATTAGATGTTACATATTATTATGAGATGATGGGATTTATAAACATGATTTATAATACAATGACAAAACAAGTGTACATGACGAGAATTTAACAATACAATAGTTGATGAAAACAAAATTTGAAGGAATCCTAAAACCCATTTTTTTTTATGAGTCCATATATTCACTAATAGAGTAAAAGCTGTGCCTCACTAGAAATGCCTTTAGTTTTATTAGTCTATGTTGGGGATAAAAGACTTTTCTTTACCTTTGCTGCTGTAAGAAGAGGGAATTGGTTTAAGTTGTACATAAATCCTCTTCCAGTTTCAACCATGGACTTAGCAAATTGGTTCATTAAACCAATTTGATGTGAAGTGGGGGAAGAAGCACATCTACACTAACAACCAGTTTCTTACGATGACAGTTTTCTTCTCGCAGTTTCCATTTTCAACGAGGCAATCCCTTTTTCTTATAATAAGAATGTCACGACTGTTCCATTCGCATATGAAACACCTTTATTTGGTGTAGCCTGGTTGCATACGGAATATTAGGGCAATAATTTTGAGGTCACCAGGTATGTTCCATTTATGTTCATTATCCTCTTATATGAAATGCGTCGTCTGGAGACTGCGGGCGTCGTCGATAGCTATTGGCTAGTACAGTCACGTGCCAGCAATCACTCGCGAATCAACAGCCACTATAAAGTTACAATCATTCCTTCAAGTTGCATTTTATTTATTTACGATAACTAGATGCTGAAATTCATGTAAGAAGAAGGGTATTCGATGTTTACGCTATATTATCTGTGTCAGTTTTACGAATTAGGTTAAAGCATAACCTATAAATTTTTTGGCATAAGATAAGAAACAATCAAGTGTAAAAAAAAACTAAGAGAAAGTTCACACGAAACGTACTTAAACACGAAATATATCATTCAAATAAATAACAATTATCAAATTTCGAAATTAGAGTCTCCATCATTTGAAGTTAAATGCATTTATTTAAATAAAATTCTAACCCAATACTCTGATAATCTAACCAGAGTAAGGTGCTCATTTCACGAAAGATATAATTAAAAATGATTCTTATTAGTTTTTCCTTATAAGCTTTTCCAGAATAAATTCCAACTACCATCACAGATGATGGCCTTAGTTTTTGATACGTGTGTTAGCTATTAAATGAGAGTTAAGTTTACCTTTTTATGAGATTTAAGCATGGAAAGAGACGATCTCGGCACTGAACAAGGTTAGCAAACAGACCGAAGGTCGTGACCGCTTGATCCGACCTGGTTGGATTATCAACTTGGCCTGTATTTTTGTAACTTTTGTTTGGTTTAAAAACATAAAAGCGATATTTGTGACATCCTAACTCTGTAAGAGATTATTAAAATTATATTGCAGTCACTGAATCTTAAAAACGAAGCGCAGACTTTATTTGTGTCTGTTTCCCTACAGAAGGGCAGCGGTATAAAATAATGCCTATTTTCAAATATTTTTTGCCACTGGAAAGAGATATAGGCTTCAAGTTACTATTTCGCACTATAAATATATTTAACATCTGTTCCGCGCATTTTGTCAGCAGTTAAAGGATTCCATCCCTTTCTGTGTGAGTATGGAAGGAGACAGCTGGCATGGGGGGATGAGGGCGCTGAATTGAACAGCTGCAGTCTGTGCCAGGCTCGAAACAAGCATTTTATTCAGTCTGAACTATTTTTTAAAAATAAAAAATAAAAATATATGCTGTGGCAAAGTGTGATATTTTCTTTTTTTTTGTTTCACAAGTTTATCTGTGAAAATAATAAGAGGATTTTATCATTCAGAATTGATGTGTATTCTATTATCATGTTCTCAAATGGCTGGCAGGACTAGAGTGAAGAGAGTCATGGGAGTATACGAGGAGTACACTGGTGATGAGGTGTGGAAAGATATTGAAATAAGGATTAGGGGAAAGAAGACCATAAACACAAGCTGGTACTCATTTTAAATCAAAAGGGTATGTGAAGATTTCCTTACAGAACTTAGGGGTAAGGGATTGGTTTAAATTATCAATAGAATTGATGAATAATTTACAATACATATCTATATATGCTAAAAGAATTCAAAGTTGAAATTAGTAGAGTGTAAATAGAAATGGTAAAATAAGTGAGTAGGAAAATTGCCACCAGAACAAGCGCTGCATCCAATTAAATTGAATATTAGTAAAGGTAGTGAGATTAATGAACAGAACTGTGTTTTCAATGATGAGTTCACTGGATACAACTTGTCTAGTCTGTTGGAGCCTTGGTAATATTTTTTATTATTGTTTACAATTTACATTAACTACATACAAAGACCAACTCTGAGCTGTCTCACTGGTTGGTCTTTTAGATTATATGGTATGTTGTTTCATATGATATCGTACTGCAATTTATTCTATGATCACTTTAGTGTGAATATTTTTTTATTTATTTCTATTAAATATGAATCTTTTTTCATGGATCCCTGCTGAGAAAGGACCTCTGTGAAACATGTCATGGTTAATACACATACATACAATATGAGTCATAATCATAGTAAAAACAATTATATGTTACAAAAACAAATGAAGAGTATAACAGTAAACATTAATTTTTACAACTGAATTTTGGAAAAGTCATATTGAATACAATTATTTATTTTGTCCAAATTCTTGAATGGAGTAGATAATCTCACTGTTTTTTTTATTTAAATACATCTTTATTATCTGAAACTGTTTTAAACTCTTGGGAAGATTAGTAAACAGATGTATACCATAATAATTAACTTCTCTTTGTACTAATGACAGAGATGTTTGTGTTTTTTGGAAGTTATTTCTGTTTCTTGTATTGAAATTGTGTACCTGTGAATTAGGTTAAAATGACCTATGACAAAGCACATGAGAGAATATATATACTGAGAAGTCATTGGAAGAATATTGAGTTTTTTAAAAATTTGTCTGCAAGAAGTTTTTGGCTTTACCATACACAACATTATAACAGCTCTTTTCTGTGCTATGAATACTTTGTGAAGAGTTTTCCCAAAAAAATTATGCCACGTGACATCATTGAACGAAAATATGAGTAGTACACGTTTAGTTAATTTTATATCTCCTGTTAGCGAAAGTGTTCGTATTGCAAAGGTGGCACTACTTAACTTCTTCAGTAGTGAAGTGATATGTTCGTGCCAACAGAGTTTCTCACCTATTTTAAACTCTTTGTTTCTAATATTTTGTTATTTTTATAGCTTACTTGTAAATCTGCCTGTGCATAATTTTTTGTTTTAAACTTAATATAATGTGTTTTTTCCAAATTTAATATTAATGAATTTGCCTAAAACCAATTTGCTATTTCACTAAGTACTTCATTTACATTAAATTCTAGATTGCTCTTTGTTGTTTTTCTCACAGTCAGGTTAGTGTCATCTGCAATCAAACACTCTTAACTTTGTCAGATAAGTTTCCAGGAAGGTCATTGATGTACAACAAGAAGAGGAGGGGTCCTTGGACAGAACCTTGTGGAATTCCATGTTTTTTTTTTTCTCCCAGTGTGATGAAACATCTTTACTTATTTTAGGATCACAAATGGAAACTTTTTGCATTCGATTTTCCATGTATGATTTAAACCATTTACCTGTAGTTCCATAAATACCAAACTATTCTATTTTCTTCCAATGTAATTCATGATTTACACAGTCAAATGCTTTTGCAAGATCGCATAGAGTCACCATAGTTTAAAGATATGGGTAATTGATTAATTGTGGTATATGTTGTACATTGCAGTAGAGGTATTTGGCAGCATTGGTATATGTGAGTCAGTTATATATATATATATATACATAAGCAAATAATCCACTGCAACACAGTTACCAGTAATGATGTTTTATTTACACTGTGCGGTACACATTTCAAAAACCAAATCCCATTTTCAAAAGCAATATGAAATACATTTTGATGTATTTTAACACTAGAACCGCCAGAACTAGTACTATACTTAGAACCGCCAGAACTAGTACTATACTTAGAACCGCCGATGTGGTCAAAGTGACCACTTTCTTTGTAATTGCATGCTGTTCTGATTAATGTAAATATTAATGAACATGATAACAATGTATCACTTTAATTACATTTATTAACAGTATCACTGTATTTTACAACAACAATGGGAACATAATATTACTAAAATTAAAGAGCATAGTTCACAATATTTATCTGCAACCATACTAATTGTATTGCAGTAGTTTTAAAATTAATAGAAATTAATCATACTGGAGAAACTAAGTACCCATGAATATGTTAAGAGAAAGAAGAATCATAAGATATGACTATGTATAGTACCTAATCCTACTTACAAGCATTACAAACTACTGTCTTTATTACTTTATATGTACACGGCCCACAAACATATCTCTTGCATTTACTGCACACTTCATTTCTCTTGTTTCTGCATTTCCTCGTTTGGCATAGTTTTCTAACTTTCGTAGGAATTTCCGCTTCTTCTCTTTCTTCATCACCATCTTCCTTTTCTTCCTTTTCCTTTTCTTCCCTGATTTCTGGTTTCCATATAGTCTCTACGTAATTCTTCTGCTAGATTTAAGATGAAATTCCTCCTACTTATCTTGATCCCTGTCACTAGCTTGAAAATGATCCATGCGTTGATGGCTGCTAAATCAAGGATATTGTGAAATACGTGGACAGGCCATCGACGAGTACCAGAGCGGACAGAATACTTCCTCGTCATCTGGTCCAAGACATCTACAGCAAATTTTGTGCTATTGTAGAAGCTCACTGTTTCGGGAAGGTGTTTAGAATTATTTTGTATTTCAACATCTGTATGCATGGTACTATACAGAAGAACATTGTTTTTCTTTTTCCCTTGGTAAACAGTCAGAGTACCACCTTGCCTTTTCAAGAGAACAGACGTATAAAGAGGAGTTTTCATTTTTTTACTTTGTTTGGAATTTCTTTTCTTGCACGGTTGATAGTGCCAACAAGACTAGTTTTCTCTTTTTCCAGTCTCTCCCCAAGTGTGACCGTAGTGAAAAAATTATCAGTAGTCACATTTCGACCCTTATTGCGATATGGAGCTACCAACTTCATTACTACTTGTTCTGGAAGTTTCTCATTAGGTGCCCTCTGTTCGTTCTGTCCCACATAAGGGAACCCATTACAAAGATATTTTGTTTCTACATCCGCTAGAAGCCAGAATTTGATTCCGAATTTATCAGGCTTATTCAGCATATATTGCAAATACGGACACCTGGTTCTGCTGGGGAAAAGTTGTTCGTCCACAGTGACATTTGATCCAGGTATGTAATTCAACTGACAGTTTTCTATAAAATGATTCCAAGTAGTTGATATAAGTGCAAATTTGTCACTTTTCAACCGTTCCGACCGTGTATTTTTTTCATCAAAACACAGATATTTCAAAATTTCTCGAAACCTGTTTCTGCTCATTGTGTCAGTGCAAAATGGGGCTTCCCACGTTTTCGACCACAACTCATCTACTTCAGTACATCTGGCACCTAGTGCACCACGAACATATAATAAAGCAACAAATGCATCCAATTCTTCTAAAGGCAAACTCCACGAATCATTTCCAAGAAGCCGTTGTGCCTCTGCTTCTGTGCATTTCTTTATGTGTTTCAACATTGATTGATCAACTAAAAGGCGCCAGGAACTCGAAACATTATCATTTGAGACGTGCCGCTTTGCGTGTGGAGTAGGTCTCCATGTTTCTTTCAATATATTCTGTTGACCTATCCTACCTGGTTTAGTAACCCCGAAGTCTGCTACAGTCCACTCCGTGATCCCGTCCTTCCCCAGGAGTTTTGAGCCAGTTTCTGGAAGTGAACCCTCACTTTGTTCTCCTCTTCTACGTCGATTCTGTATTGGTCCACTTATAGGAGGTGCAGTTCTTCTTTTACCCAGGGTAGGTCCTTCTCTAGCATTGTTTATATTACTGCTTCGTCCTGGTTCAGCAACTGCATGAGGAAAGAGACAATTAGAAAGCTACAACATGTTATAAAGAAACCATACCACACAATAAAATAGCAGTAACAGAAGTAGCAGTAGAAGTGTCAGCTCTCTTATAATAGTGATCATTATTCATATAGTAACAATAAAAATAATAATAATATAAGTGAATGTAAATTACCTTCATCTTCAGTCTCGGAGCTGTCACTCTCCACATTAGCGACAGGTTGGTAATCTTCATCTGTAGAGTCTTCCACAAGGTCCTCAACTTCTGGATCATTTTCAATATCCGATTCATACAAAAGTGCGACAATTTCTTCATCTGAAAGTGGCCGTGGCCGTGGTTTGTATCGCTGTGACATCTGAGCCGTGTCTACTTCTATGAGACCAGTAGTCAAATAATCTGCCTCGTTTATGCGAAACCCAATAGCAAACAATGAATGACATATTGCATTGTTGAGCTTCAAACAATGCGAGTAAACTTCAGTAACCCAGATATTTAGTATATTGTTGACGAGTGCTCAGAGTAAATTCGGGGAGTGACGCACAATAATCTTTAAATAATCTGTTTTCAGATTTCACGTAATGTGGTCAAAGTGACCACTCGGCGGTTCTAAGTATAAGTGGTCATTCAAAGAAAACTAATGAAGATAAAACAAATATTGGACTATTTATATGATCTACATAAACATTTAGGAAAAGTCATTAACTCACAACAGCATTGATTAGAAACTGACTGAATAATAATATGTTAAATTATAAAAAGTGGTCAAGTTGACCACTCGGCGGTTCTAGTGTTAATGTGCAATGGGCTTGTGTTTGTTTCTGATATACACAAGAAAACTTTACGGAGCTATCGTTTTGAAGGTGTCTAAAAATGCACCATCGCAAAAACTCACAACTACACACTCACATACATTAAAAAAAAGGCCTTATGTATACAACTTGAAAGTTTACAGACTTTCATAAGCCCATTTATTATAGATAAAGTGAAGAATTTTTTTTATCTTTTTAAGCAGCCATTTAACACATTTTTTTAGAACAGGTTATCCAGCTCTTTGATCCAATGTTTTTATCTGTAGTGGTATACCATGTGACTGATAAAACATGGTGAGAAATCATTCTTACATTTAAAGGAGGAAACTAATTCTTGTATAAAGCATCAGAAAATGCACAAGAAAATTATTTGTTTGTGTGGTAGAAGTGTTATTAACTAGATTTATCATATATTATGATGAAAAAAACTGATCACTAACATAAAATAAAGTTATATTGATTAAGTAAATAACATTTCTGACTCATCCTGAAATACTGCTGTATCAGAGATAAATATATTTTGAGCAAGTGAAAAAAAATCTTTTTTTATTCATAATTAGAAGCTAATTCGTGAAATTTCTTTGTTACTCTTCAAGCACAAAAGTATTGCAATTTGGAGATCTTTCTTCTTTGTTTTTGTGGCGCAATAAACAAATTATATTCTGTTTCACACTGACAAAAGGCTCACCTAGTTAGGTTTCCATAATTTTTTGCAGTTTTGGTAGTCAACAAAAATTTTGAATTTATTTCAGAAAAATAATAGTACAGAAGTTGTTAAAAAAAAGACTTGAAATTAACTGCACATTCTTTAGGAACGATGTCATAACTGCCTTCAAATGAGAACATAAAATGTATCATGTGCAATTGCGGCAGGGCAGAATTTGAAATAAATACTGAAGCTATTGAAACTGATGATAAAAACCGAACTACACACCAAACCTGTTTCAAAATGAACCTGCCTCAAGTCTGTATGGTTTCAGATATTTATATATATATATATTTTACTCCAGGCCCCTGTAAAACCATAAACAAAAACAATAAAACCTGTTCCCTTTGTCTATATCTTAATTTCTATTCAAGTAGAGTGCCCTTCACAGCTGTGGCATTAGTACAGAAATTTTGGTTCTAAATATAGTCTTGCCTGTTTTAGAATCAATGGACTAAATTTAGGGGCATTTGCCTAGCAAGTGAATCATGTTTATCTACTTCCACAGTAAGCTCATAGAAAATTTAAATAACAACATGCTAATCCCGAAAGTATAATGTCTTTCAATAAATACTTTGTTGACCCATGATGTCTGGGCAAACATACAGGAAACGTTTCATCTATCTGGCTGTTTGTATCATTTTACTCAGAGTCCAAATAAAATTATATTTTTTTATATGTTGATAAACTTGCATCAAACATGCCTCAAAATCTCGTGATCTACCTCTCACAAGCTGATGATTAATATCGGTAAGAAGCGGATTAAATAATTAGTCATCAAGGCCGGCCCATATTTGCTTTTTCCAATGTAGACTAGATTTAGAGACTTGTCATCAACAGAGACGCTACAGGCAGGAAGTGAGTGATTTTAGAATCACAACGACTGCATCTCAAACGCTACACTTATCCTCCGGTATTGCATTCGTAGCAAATACCGGCACTAATGTATTTGGAGCTATTTCTAAAGCTCAGAGAAATCACAGATGAATGATGGTTGAAGTTTCATATGAAGTTGCTCATAGAAATATATGTTTCTTCTGGAATCATCCCTAGAAAATAGCATATACAGCTTGACTTTGCGTTACATCTGATGCATTGAAATTCGCTCTTCCATAATCCTAAAAGATGTCTGCTATATTAACACAGCTGTCCCACCTCTTGGAATGACCTCAACGTTGATGAGGAATAAAGCCATAAGTAAAAACAGAAAGGAAACACAGCTTTCCTCTTTCTAAATATTCGCTTTTTTCAAATCCATAATATGTTCAGAACAACATAAGAAGTGTAGGATTTCAGCTCAGATGGTAGCTAAAATAAACAAGAAGTGTACATATGGAAAGCTATTATGGTACTGATATATTCACTATCCCAATAAAATAGCAGCATCAAAAAAAGGAAACATATAATGAGACCATCTGATAGGGCGTGGTTAGCACAGAGGACAATATGCAATATCGCGTGGACAGAAACAGCTGACGAGTGAGACTAAACTAACTCGTGAGCAGTTGACTGTTGCGCCGTGTGGACAAAACACGCAAAGAAATATGGAGAATATTAATTGCTGACAGTTGCATACTTGATATATTAATCTGCCTGTTAAAAACTGTGTAATTACATTGAACGTTGTTTAGTAGGTGGGTACAATTTTGACCTCAGAGCTTAATAAATATCGCAGGGCATTTCCTTTCATCAAATATATATGTTTTGTTGATAATGTCTGATAGGTACGGAAAAGAGAATATCAACTTTAATCAGAGCAATGTTTAATTCTGAGTATTATTGTAATGAATTATCACTTCACTCGTGTAAGCTCCTCCATGTCTGAGTGACTGTTTTCTTCACTCTGCTTGCCTGTGTTCTCCTCAAACATGAATGTCTTTAAGGTAACTTAAATAAATACTTGGAACATGAATTTTATAAAATTCTGTTAATAGTATCACCAGGCATACTTCAAATATCATTAAATTCTCTACAGGATTACTGTTGCCATCAGCACTTATCAACTATATTGCATACTTGAATATTACTTGTATGATTGATTCACACTTCCCTTTGAAGTCAATTTGTGCACGTTTATCATTCAACTGTATTTTCAGAAACAGTTTCTTGCTTTGGGGCAGCAAAGAAAACTTGAATTCATTGCTAGTAGAAATCAAGAAAAAAGTGATTAATGGAACAGAAAAAAACAACTGTGCACAATTTAAATAACCACTGAATCCAAGATTATTGGATGGTCATCCAGTCACATAAATACTGTTTGAGGTCTCCAAAAAAATTATTACAATAATCGCCAAATGACATGCGAGAAAGCTATCTGCAAACAATGGGTGTGTGCTGTGGCCTGCAATGCCGATTCATGTAGATTTGACTGCCACCATGAGTAAGTTCCAAGTACCTTCCAAACTAAGCACAAGAACAATATACAATTAAATGTGTTAGTTGAACTTACTTATCTCTATTTATAGTAGATATTTGAGAGATATAGAACAAAACAATTAACTTACAAATATACACCAAAACCTTTCAATATGTGGTTGCCATTCGTTGGTTAAATGGAAAATCGCAAAACATGGACCTTTTTTTACGATTTGGGGATAAAAACATATTTGTGTACCACCTTACCTGTATACAGTATCACGTTAAGACGACGGATTGTTGAAATCATTAAGAATCACTATCTTCTAAAGTAAGAAGAAGTATGATGTAAAATGTAACTCATTACTTAAACAACTTATACTCCATCTATAATGAAAATTTGAGGTATATTAACATAATAGGGTTCTAATCAATTTCGTGTTTGGATAGATAGGTAGTTAATATAAGGGAATTCATGAATGATTACTATCATTTGAGTGTAAAACTGTATCAGTGTACAAGATTTAGACTTTCTAAGACTAAGTGAGGTACTTTAGAGGTTTAATGATCAATAGTCAGTGAAAGACAAAATCGGTGAAATTTGCATCTAAATAATACGGAGAACAAGGAAGAAACAATACTTATGTTTTTATTAAATATTTTGATATCTGGTTATAACAGAAATATGAGACACATAGCACCAACTGTGGGGGCGAGCAGTAATGCTGTAGCCTCGCAATCGGGCAGGACGCGGGTTCAGATCCCATGTGAGCCCAGATATTTTGATATTCCATAGTTTCACCAATCACTATAGGCAAATCCGGAATGCTACCACATGCAAAAAATACAAAAATTAAATACAAAAACTTCAGCGGCGACTTTTTTCCCATAAACATAAGTTAAAGGATGTAAAAATGAGTTTCTTGATGATAAAAAGTGTTTGAGTCATATTGCAGTATAAATGGATTATGATTTTATATGCTTGTTAACATATTCTTAGAATTCATAAACAGTAAATAGACCAGAAGAGTAATTAGAAGCTTTTAAATTAGGAATATAATATTTACCAAAAGAAATATACTAGGCCAGAGTTCTTCAACTCTTTTGAATCTGAGGATCAGTAAAATGGGGGAAAACAATTCTACAACTCACTAACTTATATGGGCCCAATTTTATACTTATAAAATTTTAACAAAACGTACCAATTGTTATTGGCATGTAATGCTGTCAGTTAAGACTTGCAGCTACAATCTGATAGATATGAATCATCTTTAGAGCTGTAGCTCCCCATTGTCTACTTCTATTTAAAGTATCACAGAGTATTTCTCCTTACTTCAGACATAATACGGTCTGACTTTTCATTCCAGTGGAACTAATCGAATTGCAGTTCAACTACATAGTAACAATTAAACATAACGAACATGTTAATAGGTCTTGTATAGAGCTACAGTGTGTTTAATAGTGGTAAACCTATTTCTGGTATTCTTTAATTTAAATACAATGGGAAACATGCTGTAGCAACAATTTTCCTACATATGTATTTACATATTTTCCCCTTCCTGTATTTTTTTTAATTTTAAATTCTTTAGTGTAATTTCATCACCTGCCTTACATTTCCGATTTATGAATATACGTTAAATTAAGAGGTATGTTTTTTTAAGTAAGTACCATTTTTGAAATTAAAAAAAGACGTGCAAATATATCTCAATAATTTTATTTTTACATGAAAGCCTGCTACCTTACTCTACTTTTCTACATAATTCCCTTCAATACTGAGGCACTTGTTATAACGTAGTACCAGTTTTTGAAACCCTCGCTCATAGAAGTCTGCCGCCTGACTTGTTAACCACTGCATAACAACTGTTTTGACTTCGTTATCGTCTTCAAGACGCTGACCGCCCAGGTGTTTCTTCAAGTGCAGGAACAGATGGTAGTCACTGGGTGCCAGATCAGGGCTGTACGGAGGATGATCTAGAGTTTCCCATCGAAAAGATGTGATGAGATCTTTGGTCTGATTTTCCACATCTGGACGGGCATTGTCATGCAGCAAAACGATTCCCCTGCTCAACTTGCCACCTCTTTTGTTCTGGATTGAACGGCGCAGATTGTTCAATGTCTCACAATAAGCTGCTGCATTGATTGTCTCATTATGAGGCAGAAATTCCACAAGCAATACTCCTTTTCTGTCCGAAAAAACTGTGCACATGATGTTCCGGGCAGAAATCGTTTGCTTGAACTTCACTTTTTTGGGTGAATCTGAATGCCGCTATTCCATGGACTGTTGCTTTGATTCAGGTGTGACGTAGGCCACCCATGACTCATCGCCCGTAAAATTTGGCATATAAATCATCCCCATCGTTGTGATACCGCTCAAGGAAAGTCAATGCACTACATAAACGTTTGGTTTTGTGCACATCCGTTAACATTTTCAGTACCAACGTGAGCACTAATTTTCAGTAATTCAAGTGCTCGGTCACAATGCCATACAAAACACTACTGAGAAACATTAGGAAAGTCATCACACAATGACGAAATTGTAAAGCGTCTGTTTTCTCCTCACCTTATTGTCCTACTTTCTGTACCAAACATTCATTAACCACCGAAGGATGCCCACTCCGTTGTTCATCATGCACATTTGTGCGGCCATCTTTAAATGCTCTCACTCACTTTCGTCCCCATTCCATCACTCATAATGTTTTGTCCTGTAAACTGCACAGATCTCATGATGAATATCGATCGGTTTTAGGCCTTTAGCACAAAGAAATCTAATAACATGCCCGTACTTCACAGTCGGCTGGACTCACGATTATCGGAGGCATCTTAAATACTCAGTGAACAACGTAAACAAGGAAGAATTAGACTGTAATGGCGTCAGTGCGTAGGCAAGAGATGCAGGTACCCTAGTGCGCATCCATGGAACGCCGACCGTAGCGCTGCAGCTACTGGTGTGTCAAAACGGTACTTAGTTAAAAAAATACGCCTTGTATTTCACCATTTTAGGCAAGTTATTCACAACATCTCTTGGTAAATATATGTTATGGCACATCTGTGTGAGTACAAAGCAGTCTGTCTGAATGACATACTCACAAACAACTGTCTAATCAGTTGCGTGAGAATGCTCGTGTGACTGAAGTCTGAAGATTCAGGTTACAATCAATCATGAATTCAGTTAAAATTAAATCACACTGTGGTCAGGCATTTTATATTAAATCAGCAACGTAAACATTCCAAATTCTTATTACGGCAGATGTTAATGACAAATGTCATTTAACTATAGCACACACAGTTTAATCAATAATGAAAGAGAATATAACTCACTTTTATAAAAATCACTGAACTATTGTATACATAAGTATCAGTTAAATCGATACATCAAATGAAAAAATTAATTTTTATTGATATTTACATCAAACTAAGCAAAAAGAAAAGACATGGAAATACATGATTTAAGCTTAACATTATATAATATTATCTGACTAAACTGAGTAAAATCGTGAATTCAATAATTTGAGCAATGTTAATTTCTATTTACATAAAGTGCAGCAGGATTATTGATAGCATAAATAAATTATTATTTTTTTTGCAGAATATAATTCTTTTTCCAGAATTTGCCATAAAAATTGCACCCAGTTCTATTTTACTGAGTAAATAGGGTTCTATAGACATTTCAACCCAATTTGCCATCACCTTGGCACCAAACATTACAAGATAGGGTGCAAAATTTTAACAAATTTAAAATGGAATTTCTGTCACAAGAGATGGATTTTATCACATAGGAACTCACTAATGTTACAATACCCCCTTTGGAAAGGAAAGGGTGACGCGCTAGACTGCACCGACTATAGACCGATTTGCCTACTTTGCAACACAATGAAGATCTTTGAGTACATTGGTGATGCAAGCCTTCCAAGCATAGTTAAGACTGACCCAAATTACTGTGGTTTCATGAAAGGCACATAGCATTTTTTGGAGCTTGAAAAGGCTTTCAGTAGGGTAACTAGAGATATAAGCTGTTACTCACTGAGACGGCATTGGGAACCAGATGGTAACAATTAAATAGGATCCAGATACTACATCATATGGTCACCAGTTATGTTTGGTGTGCTGTAGGAAGTTCTGACTATCTTCCCATCAGTGTTGGTGATCATCTGGGATCAGCTTTCGTCCCACTCCTGTTTATCCTCTGTCTTGACACCATTGCTGGAGAACTGCTCACTCCACACCCAGGGATATATCCTCCACGCGGATGATATCATGGTCCGCTGCAAGTCTCTAACAAGAATTGAACAACAAATCCAATGATGAAAAACTTTCCCTCGATTATTACAGCTTGTACCTTAATATCTGGAAGGACCGAGTAAATGGAATGTAGTGGTTCCTAGTGATGGGTCTGTTAATTTTGATGCATTAAATATTACAAGTCATCCGACTTCATATATCTGGGAACAGAACTCTGTCTGGATAGTCAGACAGACCCAGATGTATAAAAAATACAATGCATTTAATGGGCTCCAATCACTGAGAAAACATGTCAGGGTCCTCTGCAATGGTACAGCCACATACCATATACCAACAACACCTTGTTGGCAAGAACAACACTTGACATAAGACTGGAGGGGCAAAGACGACAAGGGAGATCCAAGAAACACTGACTGGATACATCACGGCAGGACATGCGTCTAGCCTACGTCTCACCTGAAGTTGCATGAGATCAACACAAATGAAAGAATCCAGAAAAGCACACCCTATAAAGATGCTAAGAAGAAGGGAAATGTATTTTACCACAATTTTCAGGGCGAGGGAACACCATAAAGAATTTTCCAAAATCTTCACAACTTTTAGGCCACTAATACATAGATTATTTTATACTGTTTGAGGTTTTCAAGTGTGTGTGTGTGTTATAACAATGTTTTCCAGCATATGGAATTTTATGGATTTTTTATGAGACTTATAGGATCTTCTAATATGTCTACAAATATATGTTTTCTAGCCATATAATTAATATTATGCCTTACAGTGTAGCTAAATTACAAATTATAACTTTAGGTTACCCCTCAAACTAATCTCCACAGTCTTAAAACAATAAACCTCCACAAAAGTATAACACTATATGAATTTTACAGCTAATTGGTGACTTACAAAATTTTCCCCAACCTTCACAAATATGAAGAACCTTACTTACGTACAATCTTCTACGTGTAACATATGAAAAGTGACAAAAGTAAGTCTTCTCACCACAATGAATACCTTATGTATTGTTATGTAACTACAGTTCATCAACAATTCTTCAGAATGTTTCTAAGCATAACGGTACTAGTTTATATGGATTATTTTTCATGTTATGAAGCTAATATGATGGTGAGAAAAAATTCCACAAACCTAAGGATGCTCACATATACGAGCTGTTTTATGTATTTTGAACTTAAAAGAATCAGTAAACGATTTTCCACAAAGTTCACAAGTGTAAGGGACACTCACCTGTATGAATTGTTTTATGTTTTGCAGACTAGTATTTAGCAGTAAAACATTTGACCACAAAACTTCACAAGCATATGGCCGCTCACCTGTATGAACTTCGTTTGTACTACTAATTGATAAGCCCGTGTAAATGATTTTCCACAAATTTCACAAGTGTATGGCTGCTCACCTGTATGAATTCTGTGATGTTGGTACAAGGGTACTATAGCAGTAACAACATTTACAACAAACTTCACAAGAATATGGCCAGCCTTTAAGACTGTATGGAATTCTTTTGATGTTATTACTAACTTGATCAGGCTCGTGTAAATGTTTTTTTCCACAAGGTGGGGAAACAAAGGTTTGTAAAGAGACACTCACCTGTATGAATTTTTTATGTACTACTAAGTTATTAGCCTATGTTTGTAAACGTTTTTTCCACAAATTTCACAGGGTAAGGCCGCTCACTTGTATGAATTCTTTTATGCTATTACTAAGTGATTAGGCATTTCGTAAATGTTTTTCTACAAATTTCACAAGTATAAGGCTGCTCACCTGTATGAATCCTTTTATGTTCTACAAGGTTACAATTAGCAGTAAAAATTTACCACAAACTTCACAAACATAAGGCCGCTCACCTGTATGAATTCTTTTATGTATTACTAAGTTATTAACCTGTGTAAAAGTTTTTCCACAAATTTCACAATTGTATGGCCGCTTACCTGTATGAATTCTTTTATGTACTACTAAGTTATTAGCCTGTGTAAACGTTTTTCCACAAATTTCACAAGTGTAAGGCCGCTCACGTGTATGAATTCTTTTATGTACTACTAAGTGATTACCCTGTGTAAACGTTTTTCTACAAATTTCACAAGTGTAAGGCCGCTCACCTGTATGAATTCTATTATGTTGTGCAAGAATAGTATTAGCAGTAAACATTACCACAAACATCACAAGCATAAGGCTGGTATATCTCACGGATTTTTTACGAGTTATTACGATATCGGAATTCATAAAAGGTTCCCCACACATTCCAGAAGGGTAAGGCTGCTGCAGATCATGAGTAGGAGTGACTTGATGATACCTAGGAACAAATTAACACGCTGGTAAATTTAGCATAATACCATTCCTATGTTTAATAAACTAGTGGTTATTATTTGGAATTTTCAGAACAGGTTTCTAATAATCTATATATAATATTAAAAAAACTTGAATTTATACAGCCCCATAGCTCCAAGGTATAAAGTATATCACTATTTTATAGTTTTTCATGTATTTTGACATTACTTTTGTATTCCATTATCTATAGA
>JARYHS010006249.1:0-21974 GCA_031002005.1 Vandiemenella viatica
CACGATTCCCCCGGATTTTGCGGATTGCGTATCCGCTTAATTTTGTGCGGGATCCCGCGGGATTGCGGGATCCCGCTTTGCTGGATTGCAATCCCTAGTTACATTACATAGTTATAATACTAGGAATAAAAATAATATTCACAAAGATTACAAGTCTCTCTAAATTCTTTCGAAAAGGATAATATTCACAGGAGCGTCTTTTTTCAATGTCTTACCGCAAGAAATAAATATTTTCTACGAAAGCCTAACAACTTTAATTTCAAACAGAAAGCATGTTTGTTTCAGAACTCATTTTACTCTGTGAAAGAATTTTCTTCTTGGAATTTGGTAACTAGGAATGACTGAGAAATTACTATATATGAATGCCTGAGAAAATACTAATTATTTGGTGTATAGAAGGATAAGGTGCCTAAGTTGTTCATAATTACTGAAATGATCTATTGCTTTTCTTGTGTCAAAACCGTTTACAGATTCAGCGACCTGAGAATTATACTCATATAGAGTAACTAACGTGGCATAACATGCAGTTCCAATTTACACTGGAAATTTATTATATGAATGGATTTTTAAGTAATTAACTGGTTATCTGTTGTTGGTAATGTTATTGATATTGTTAATACGTGTATGTACTGTTCCACATGCCTGAGACTTTTTTCACATGAAATCAAAGTGAACATATCTTTGAGACTCCCACATCACTTACTTCCCGTAATGTTCTCCTGGGCCCGTCCCGAAAATTTCTTTATCAGTTATGTTTTTGTCTTTTCTGTGTGTTCGCGCCCCACATCCATCATCTAAAGTGGTGGCTCATTTCTGTATCCTAATTTAATTCATATCAATCTATATACATTTATATGAATCTACTATATAATTTCGTAAGGTCATCCACTCACCTCGATAGTTATTGGCTGAAAAATGGTGACGTCATGGGCCAGCCTTCGCTCGCAAACCAGCGACCAGAGATACAATTACAAGAAATTCGAGGTTATGTCCACAATTTAATACCTAAGCACCAAATTAAGTTTGATTTTGATAGCATTTCATAGTTAAAAAAACATACCGATAAACTTTACTGTTAAAAAAACATGGAACTACTTTCCAGGAAGTTGTTGACTTTATAATCAAAGTTTATACAAGTGATAGCTATTAAATGAGCAATAAGCTAACTTTTTATATAGATTTAAAGGATATTGACTATATAAACGTGATGTGAAACACATTAATTCACTTGATTTTTGCCTTTAGCTGCAGCATTTCGTATTTAAAACACGTGAATAAAATATTTTCTTCCCCTACTTATTTGAAGAAAAGACAACACTTTTAACAACGATATTCCTGCCGTTAATGAACAGCAAGCAGAAATTGTAGAATATGCCATGGAGGAAGGAAATATATGGAGGAGAAGTGACGTTAAATCGGTGAAGCAGGCTCTAAGCTCTCCCGCATGGCGGCAGCATCGGTATTGCGCTTCCAAACATTGCGATGTTTCCAGTATATCCCGAAAACTAAGCAAGATATCGAAAAATTTATTCTTTATTTTCGATTTGTCTCGTCGTGTTACATAAGAATCGATCATTAAATTTGACTTTTGCGAAATTTTTCTTCTCCATTTCAAACTCACTTTTGATACAGTATATCTCTAGAACTAGGTGAGATATCGAAAATTTTTATTCTTTATTTTTCATTTGCCTCGTCTTTTTAAATAAGAATCCATCATCAAATTTGACTTTGACCAATGTTTTCTTCTGAATTTCAACCAAACCCATTTCACATTTGGGACGGAATATCTCGAAAACTAAGCAGGATATCAAAAAATTTTATTCTTCATTTTTTATTTGTCATATCGAGTTACATAATAATCCATCACCAGATTGCGGCGTCACCTTTATCCTAGAGTCCCCTTGAGGTTTTTGTATATATTCCCCGTGTCTGTATGGAAGCGGCCATGCCCCCTCCACTCCGGCCATGCCCCCCCACTCCTCCTCACCCTGCTTCACTTCAATGCGTGGTGAAGGTCTCTTGCGTCGTCTCCATATATTTCCTTCCTCCATGGAATATGCAGTGTTTAATACCTAAGTAACTGAAAACGTGGGACTACATTTCAGTAACATGTCGACTTGAAGAAACTTGAATTACTATGAAATGGGCAAGCATTCAGCTTAGATTTTAATATACATTTAAATTATTGAGGATATGACTACTTATACGCGATGTGAAACTCTTTAATTCAGTTAATTTTTTAGCTTCTTAGCTACAGCATTTAGTATTAACAACACGTAAAGATAATATTTTCTTCCTTTTCTTATTTGAAGAAAATACAGGACATACTTTATTTAACCAATTTAAAACAGATTTTCATTTATTTACCATAATTTGGGGAAATATTGACACCAGAAGGTGTCCTTCCGTTTTCTGAAAGGGCCATTTATGTCCAAAAAATGATGATGTTTATTAAATTAATGAACGAATTTTGGACATTCTTGAAAAGCATTACCTACTTCACTTCAGACACTATCGAAGATCGAAAGTACCAAGACACAGAAATTAAACTCATAGAGTTTTTTTTTAATAATCTAAGGCCTTCAGGAATGCCATTACATCAACTGAGACTAAAACTTTGGGCAATTGTCATGCTACTGCGGAATCTTAACACAAAACGAGGCCTGTGCAGTGTGCAATGGCACTCGCTTGATTGTCTTTTTTTTTTTTTTTTTTTTTTTTTTTTTTTGTAACAGTTTAACGTCCCTTTTTAACAACGTGGTCTTTAGAGACGGGAAAGGATGGGGGCAAGGAATGGGAAGGAATTCGGCCATGGCCTTTTGAAGGAAGCATCCCGGCATTCACCTGGAGTGATTTGGGGAAACCATGGAAAACCCAAATCTGGATGCCCGGACGGGGATTCCAACCGCCGTCCTCCCGAATGCGAGGCCAGAACGCTATCCGTTACACCACCACGCTCGGTGCTTGATTGTCAAAGACTTGAAACCAAATTTGATTTTTTGCTAAAGTTCTTAATGGAACTGCAAAAGGAAATTCATTATTCATTCCACATATTAATTTTGCTCCAAGCAATTCTGACCTCCCATTCTGAAACGAAGGTAGTTTCCTGTCATGCTTGCCTTTGCTATGACTATAAACAATTCACAAGGTCAAACATTCGACAAGGCTGTATTCTAATTTACTTCTCTGAGCCTGTTTCCAGTCATTAATAACTTTATGTCGGTTTTTCCAGAGTGCGACGGTCAGGTGATGTGAAAGTACAAATCAACAATAACGATCGCCACGGTAAACTTCTAAAAAATTGTAACAGTTTTTACAAAGAATATTGTCTACAGAGAGGTACTGGAGCATCAATAAGTTACTAATCGAGCTACCTCTGTAACAAATAAATGACACTTAATTTTCAAAGAGCAATAAATTGATGTAAGGTTGGTAATCCATAATGTATTCACTTTAATTGTAGTTAACTAAACCACCGCTATAGTAACGGGGTTAAGTAACATGTGTTAAATAACATGTTATCGTGTAGTAACACATTGGAAACGCATCATATAGTCAGGCCACATCTGTCGGCACAAATCTGTCTTTACGCATTTAACACCATTCACATTAAAAAGACATTTTTCAAATTTAGCAAAGTGAACTTTTGGAATCAAATAAAACTGTATTTCAGCCAGTTCCAGTCAAGAGACTTCGACGTTTGAAATACTTCTGAGTTCTTCACGCAAAATACATTTTATTCATTCTAACAGTGAAACACAGGTCAAGTTCGCATTTGGCCATGTCAGGTAAATCTATCATAATCTTTGACCCTAAAAACTAGAACTATTCTAGACCTGTGACGATACACAAAAAACGGTCACGGGCTTACACTAGTATAGTATAAACTCACTGTCATGCAGGCCCGCCGCTAGCTGTTTGAGCGCCCGCGTGCAATCCTGATTATGCCGCCCCCTGTCTAACTACTATCAGGTACACCTGTGAAGACTTCATTTCAAGATTTCCTCTCTGTGTGTGACTGAAGATTTATCTCATATTTTATACTACGTATCTACACTGCACAGTACTTATCTGATAGAACTGATTAATTTCCATTTTGTTTTTGTAACAATAAATACGGTAGGTATATAAATTTCCAACTTTATTGAAACAATGGACCCAATGAAAAAAATGTAAACATGATGATGAATGTTGTGTGCGTAATGAATAATGGACAAACAAATATTTCTTTGGCAATACATGGAATAAAACAGTGTGTTTATTATGTCATGAAACAATAGCCATATTTAAGGAGCACAATCTGAAATGATATTACAAAACAAAACATAGCGAATTTGTCTGCAAAATTTTCAGGAAGTCGCAGAATATATCAAAAAACTAAAGAAGCAACAAACATTATACAAAGCAATTAGCAATTCAAAATAGTACTACAGAAGCAAGTTTCATGGTAGCCTACAACCTTCTAAATGCAACAAGACTCTTTCAGATGGCGAGTTTAATTAAGCAGTGTATGGTAGAGTGTGCAAGCTTATTATGTCGTGACATTAGAAGCAAATCTGAAAACATTTCATTGTCAAGGAGGACAATAGTGTGACGCATTAATCCAACTAGTGATGAACTCACAGAACAGCTGAGCAAATATTTTATTTAGTTTTCTATGGCTCTGGATGAGGGCACAGATAATGAAGACACTGAACAGTTTCTGATATTTATCGGCGGAATTAATGAAAACTTCGTGATCACAGAGAAATTACTTGGCCTAGCATCAAGATAGAATCACTGGTCAGGACTTGCTCGAGCACACTAAGGGGATGAAAGTGGTTTGTTCAGGAACAAAATGGCAAGAATTACATCAGATGGGCTCTCATTGGATAAAGTGTAGGTGTGGTTAAGGTTTTAAAAAGCAAGTTACAAGCACAAGACACAGACGGTTACATTTTGCATTTTCATTGCATTTTGCATTGGTAGCCCTTTTGTAAAGTTGCACTGGACTGACTGCATGTGGTACAACCTATTGATAGTGTGGTGAACACAACCAAAGCATGGGCATTCTACCACAGACAGTTCTTGAGGATATGGAGGCAGAGTTTGAAGACATAATTTACTACAACAGTGTCAAGTGGTTGAGCCTAACTAAGTGGAAAAAAGACTCTCAGCATTTCAGAATGAAATCCTCTCATTACGGGATATGGAAGAGATATATTATGATATTTTGACAATAATGGTATGCGAGGAGTGGAGAAATAAGATGATGTTTGCAGCTGATGTACTTGAAAAATTTAATGAAATGAATGTAATATTGCACTTTAGTTGTGGAAACATGTAAAATGATACAGACCAAAATTAGTCTATTTGCAAGACAAGCATATGAAGGCCATTTCTGTCATTTCCTTTTATTAGGAAACCAGTAAGTGCCTGGTACCGTTTCTGTTAAGATTAGGGACCATCTGCAGACTTTGGAAGACAAAATAATAAAACAATTTCAGAACTTTAAGAAAACTGAGTGTAAATTCAATTTATTTTTCCACCATTGTTCACATTGTTACAGCATCTGAGGAAATGTATTCGAACTTATTCTTGCTTTAAGATCAGCAAGTGTAAATATGGATGCTCTTTGATAAACATTAACTTGCAGGCTGTAATGAGAGTTTAAATGATCTTTCAGCTATAGATGATATGAAATGATCACAATAAATAAATTGGATAAAACCACCTCTATTTGATTTAATTTCTACCTTCTCGAAATTCGAAAATAACTAATGAATTCAATCATTTTAAGAGGTACTGTAACGGAAGTGTTAGGAAGCCAAACTATTTTGGTACAGGTGATGGGCTGGCAGAGAAAGTGCTAGCCACTAAGATTAGGCGACTCTCAAAGAATACAGTGGAGAGACTTAGTTAAGAAGTAATCTTTGGTGTTCTAAGTGGGAAATAAATACACAATTGGCTATATAGACCCATGTGACAGTAAGTGAAGCTACGATTGGCTGAAGGATGAAAGAAGCAAGTGGCCATGTTAGGAATGGATATTAATATTGAAGTTGTTGATCTGTACAGAACACCTTATGGTCGGGAGTGAAATTAGTGCTGGAGCCACGTTGATTACTAGTCATGCTGTTGTCTGTCCTATACTAGACCACGATATGTGAACATGGGAAAACCAAACCAAGTGATGGTAGATCTGATTGACTGCCCTTGATTATGTCAGCAACGATATATGTGTGTCGTTTAAAGTAGAATTTACCATTGATGATTGCCCTTAGTGGATGGTTACCAAAATTATCTTTTTAACTTGTGCATAAGAACTTTTCCACCAACAGTCAAGGCGGACATTTTATTAACAAGATCATCACATGGATATGATAGACCTCCACTAACTTTTGCTTACACAAAGTAGCCCCTGAGCAAAAACAATTACCCACCCCTTCCTTAGGAGAAATAAAATTCTCTTGTGAATTACTAAAGTCCTATAATCTCAGGGTTCATTATCTTTAGTATGATTCTTTAAAAACTTTTATATATTATAATATAGTTTATTTTGAATCTTTTTCTCGTAAGTCTTCTTGTTTAAAAATTATAAATTTTTAATAGCTATGGCATCAAGTTTCAATACTAAAATTCCATTTTTCTCACTTTAAATTTCAAATTACTGTTATACAGTATTATTATTATTAAACCAATTTTTCTCTCTCATTGAAGCCTATTTTTATCATTCTAGCTCTTTTATTTACAAAACTCAAATTCTTTATTTGACTAAAAAGCATATTTAAAATTTCGTCATGTACTCCAATTTTTGTCAAATGGTAGTCTTAATGTTGACAATATGCTGCCATGGTAAAATTTGAGTTATCTATTTTCATTCATTGATGATGTCAGATGTAAGACTTTTTCTTTTGTTCACAAGGCAAAATACATCTTTAAATTTAAATATCTCTACTAATAAAAAATTTAAGACATACAAATTACCCCTCAAACTGATCTTAATGTCAAGCTTCATTAGTGGAAATGAATGTAGCAAACGGCATTAAGTTTGAGAAATTAAACTTTTTTAAATTTTATGTTTCTTGTGAAAATGGTTAGAAATCAAGTTGAAAGGTGCTTTATTATTAAGAAAATGTTTTAAAAATTAATTTAGTATATAAATGGTAGGTGACAGGCCCACTTCTAAATGGTTTAGCTGAGATTATAGATATATAACACCACCACACTTTAGGCCTAGAGGTCCACAGATCCTACGTATTGTGAGCTACCATAGAATTTTGCAAATTCTAACAACAAAGTTTGTTTACAGTAGAATGGGCATAAGTGAAGCACCTGATACTGCAGCCTTACAGCCAATTACGCTGCCAACTGAAGCAGTAAACTTAACTAAACAGTCAATACAGAGAATAAATCAACTTTAAATAGTAAAAATAGGTAACAATGAAAGGAAAGAAATGCCGCCAGGCAATGTTTATATGGAAAGGACAGCTGAAATACACCCAACACTCACCAAAGTCGAAGGGAGGAGGGCAGCAGCAACACAAACAAAGAAAATACAATATTTCTGGCTAAAACCCTTCTTCAAGCTAACAGATGTAAGTGGCTGGGGTTGCGCAAGAGTTGCGTTCAACGCAGCCACTTATAGATTCTATGAGTGCCTATGTCGAATGCAAGTCTTGCACAAGCCCAGCCACTTTCATCTGTTAGCTTGAAGAAGGGTATTTTCTTTGTTTGTGTTGCTGCTACCCTCCTCCCTTACACTTTGGTGAATGTTGGGTGTATTTCATCTTTCCTTTCCATATTTAAATAGTAAAAATAAAGCTTTAGACCTACCTAAACAGCTGTAGCAGAATATAATCCACCATTGTAAATGCTATATTTTGATATGATGTAATTTCACTATACACAACACTTTTGTCACTCTGAGGGTTTTTCATAATAATAAACAGTCTAAATTTGATATTTTTTTTTTACAAGGAAACCGTAAGAAAGAGTTTAAAGTCATGTAAAGCATAAAAAGCCAGTATTGTAATTTATCTCATAAATATGCACTATTAAATTCATGAATTCAGTTGTTAGAAGCGATATTAAAAAGTCAGCTGATAGTGAGGGACTAACTTTATGGACTCCAGCACAACATATTGAAATTTGAGGAAGTTTTACACAGTTTAAATGTCATTTAAATATAATATGATGGACCACCGCATGTGTTCATTGAGATTTTTAATTATTGCAAGTCAGACGTGTAAGTTAATTGGAAGAAATAATCTTCAGAAAATTAAACAATAACTTTTAAACCAAATTTTTGAGTAACCTATAGTATTGTAACTATAATAATAGAAAATAGTGATATTTTGTATATGGTCACAATGTATCATGGAAAAAATGAAGTAAGCTATTTTCAAAAAATTAATTACAATGCAGAGACAGCAGCTAGAGGTGAGATTAAAAGCTTTTTAGCTATTTGAGTACCTGGAGAATCATTTGAAATAGACTTTAAAGTCATCTGGATAATATTAGCGCACTCAAGGAATTTGATTTGCGTAGGAAGGCAGATTTCGTCACCTTTGCTACAGGTGAATAACCAAGTCATATTTGGTATCAAAAGAAAGAGAATCTTATTAGAAGCTGCAAAAACTTTGTTTTAACTCCCTATCTTCAAAACTGATAAAGTTATTAACAATTGCGTCACATCACAAAAATTACCTTTTTATGAAAAATCCGTTATAGTTACAGAAATTTTTATAAGGATATAAAATGTTTATTATATGTAAATATATCTACTGATAAAGTTTAAGATCATTGAAGCTGTAGGAGCTGAAATTGTAGAACTATTTCTCACAGTTGGACCCTGCGAAGGGATACGCTACAATCATACAAATGTATATATATGACTGGCTGCATGGCCATCTTCATCTTTGGTCAGTTGCTTGGTGTTGCTCAGTGTGGTAGGTTGGTGTGGCGCATCGTCGCTCAAGGCAGGAAGTAGGAGTATGTAGAGCCATGCATTGAGGCAGACATCTTAAGGCCACCACACACGGACGAGCCAACAGGCCAAATGGCCTAGTGCCGATCCGAAACTCGTTGTGTATGTGGGAGCTCTGACGGATTGGCGTGGCTCGGCAGGCCGTGCTGGATTTTCGACCGCTCCAAAATCCGCCTAGCCGTGGCAGGTAGCAAAGGGTCAGGTAGGCTATCCCCACCCCGACTGGAGTGGGATAACCCATGCAAACGAAAAGTGGGTACTAATTCGCAGAATTTCTCAGCTTTCCGACATCACATCAAAATGAAATATACCATATTTTACTCGCGGGACCACGTGTTGAACATTAAACAAAACAACATCTGAACAATATTTTTTGCGAGAATCCTGTTCAGAATTTGCAGGCAGACACAAATTAGAAAGAAACATACAGTCAATTCCTTCTCCGTAGCGTGTTTATAGTAAATGAACTCATTTTTTTAAATATCTTATATATACAGACTTTCCTGGTTATAGTTTTAACACATCTGTATATTACATTCAAGAGTTAGTTTAGAATTAATTCATAGAACTCCATCTGTCCCTCGTTTTCACCCTAGTCCTTTCCTTTTTGTTCTCGGAGTTTTAAAAAATCAGTGTTAGTAGTAAGTTAGTTTAACGCCAAAAAAAAAAAAAAAAAAATTATCAAGGCTTGAAAACATGAGGTTTGATCGAGGCTTCAAACAAAGATTACGAAATTTTGATCCCACACAGATAGGTTCAATATGGATGGGTTAAAGTTACAGTGGCGTAAGTCAATCACATGTTAAATTAAATTAGATTAAATTGCAATGGAGCGCATGCTCCTGTGGCAATTTCCCTAAACACCCATCTTCCCCCTTTTCTGCGTCCACCTACATTTACCCTTTACAAATTTTATCTTTAAATTCTTTCAATGTTTTTGGAAAATTAATCATCATTTCTCTTGGTAACTTATTCTAATCCCAGACACCCTTACCTAAAAAAGAGAATCTTCCTACATCCTTGTGCCTGAAATTGAGTGCCAACTTGTGGTCATGGTCATCTTTTCTCTTCCATGCATTACTTCCAATTCTTACACCAATATATTTCCATGCCTCATCACCAATATACGCCTTGTACACTCCCATGACCCTCTTCACCCTCCTTCTGTCTTCCAATGAGTCCAATTCCAGCTCTTTTATCATATCTGTTACTGATTGCATTCTGCAATAATTTCCAGAAACAAATCTAGCAGCCCTTCCTTGCACCTTCTCCAACTCCTGTATTTGATACTCAAAATGTGGGTCTAAAAATAGACACTGAAACCACATGTATATAAATCAGTCCCTCAATTTCTTGGTAAAAAATGTGAAACAAGTCATACTTTCACTCAACTTCCAACAGGAGGAACTGAAAATTCTAAAGATCAATGAAAACCCGCTTTTTATTAATCAGCAATGTGATGTAAGTCAGACTTAAATCATTGTGTTTGTAAATGCATCCTCCGTGCTGACAGATTCCGCACTTCTACATAGGATTTCTAAAGAAATAATGGACTCTGAAGAAATAATTAAGATACATTAGGAAACCTCACATTAAATAAGATTTAATTACAAATACACTGTTGTAGATAATGCACAGTGGTGTAATTCGCTCACTTTTTTTTTTTTTTAACAAACACTGGTTTAAGTAATATTTTTCAACAGTGAAATGTAACCATTGTACAAATTTTATTCGATTCAGGCCTCTGTATAAAATTCAATTCCAGGTCATTAGAATGATAAAAATACAACATTTATGTTCCAGAATTTATTACAATATCTTTTGCATTATATTAATTTCTTGAAAATAAGGAAAAGTGACCTACACCACTGCGTTTTAACCCTTCCATATGTTTCTGAATATCCCAGGTTTTTGTACTTTATATATTCTTAATATTTTTTATTATTTAAGATAACTGTTTTTAAGAATTCATGTAAGAGGCGTTTAACTTTTTACCCTCTTTAAAATAAAATTATGTGCGAAAAAAAAATAGTTTTAAATGACTGCTGATTTTTAAAAAACTTTCCATAAACCAACGAAACAAAGGCCTTTGGTCTGTGCGACCATTTAGCAAGCTTCAGTTTATATTGTACTAAGTATTGTATCAGGCTTCTTTCATGTAATTTTGGGACACATTTGAAGACAGAAAAAACACTAAAATAAAACCAATCAGGCCCCAGGGTGGACTCATGCCAGGCCAGCGTGCTACCCCCTACACTGCTAGAGCCGGACTGGCAAAAGTTGTAGGCACGCAGTGGCCTGGCTTGGCGCGGCTCTGTCGTGTGTGACCCCCTGGTTTGGACTGAGTCTAAATGGAATGGTGCGAAATGGCCTATCGCCAGATGGACTGCTCGTGTGTGGCGGCCTTTAGATTTTGGTGGTGCCATGGAACTTTCATAACTAACATGTGACTTTTGAATTTCATTACGGAGTTTGCTCTGGTCTGGAGTGTTACATGATTTGCAATCTACAAAATTGGTAAAGAATTTTCCGATAGCCATCGACTGTTATGTACTTGCAATTATTTTCAAGAATATAGTGGATTTTTTAGTTTGAAACAGTTGCAGTGACTTTATTTCATGATGTTAACCTAACCTTTCCTTGCTTGGGGTTTAAATCAAGACAAGTGGCAGCCAAGATAAATTCATGCAACTGATAATCCAGTGGCTACATAATACACGGTTAGAATTAAGGTTATATACCAGGGGTGGCCAAGCTCCTTGATAGTCCGAGCCATTTTTCAAAATTTGAAATATTTCGCGAGCCGCAATTAAATACGTATTTAAAAGGTATGCAAAAAAGACATTAAATTTTTTTTACAAAAATTATATTTATTGATAACATATATGTATTGAATTTAAATATTAAAAATTAAACACATTTATTTTACTTCTCTTGATAATTCTTTAAAATTTGGTGAATAATTGGTGACAGTAATTCTTTGAGATGCTGGTTAGTTAATACTGATCGGTGTTTGGATTTCACGAATTTTAAAGTGGAATAAAATGATTCACATAAGTACGTTGTTCCGAATATTGAAATTTTTAATATTAAGAATAATATTTGTTTTTACTTTTAATCACCACTTTTATTAAATCAACTTTTAACAACAGCATCTTTTTTCTTATTTTACAGTCAACCATAGAATACTAATTCGTACAGGGTTGCCAATATAAAATGTATAATTACCAACACCCCCTCCTTACATTTATATTGCAATCTGTAGGTAACACAACAGGTTCATAAAACTTAATAGTTTCATATAGACAACTTACTAAATACTACTCTAATTTTTAATATTTAAGGATTCTCTGAATTTAATAAATTTGACACTTCCCAAAGCTTTAGTTAATACATCTGCAATATTATTTTCAGACCCTATTTTAATAACATCAATAAACTTTTCTTTGACATTTTCATGAATATAATGGTATTGAACCTCAATGTGTTTAGAGTTCTTAGTAAAATTTCCATATTTAGCTATTGCTACAGCGCCTGAATTATCTTCATACATTTTTACTGGTTTACACATTTTAATAAATACATCAGTAATTAGGCTTCTTAGAAAATTGATTTCAGTTACTGCTTCTGACAGGGCAATGTATTCTGCAAAGGTAGAAGATTTTGTCACACAGTTTTGTTTTTTTTGATTTCCACAAGATAACATTTCCATACAATCTAATTACATATCCGGTAGTAGATTTTCGGTCTAACACATCTCCTGCCCAATCAGAATCCACATAGCAATCCAATATATCAGCATCGTAGTTTTTATAATATTTTAGTTTTAATGTCTTAGTCAAAAACAAATATTTCAACACCCTAAGAGCATACTTAAAATGTGTCTCATTACAACAGTTTTGAAAACGACTTAAATAGTTTACAGAGAATGATATATCTGGTCTAGTACCATAACTAACATACAACAATGCTCCTATTAAATTTCTATACTTGATATCTTCATTTAATTCACATTTTTCTAATTTCAAATTTATTTCCATAGGTGTTTTATATAATTTAGCATTTTCAATATAATAGCGTTTTGCTAAAGATTCAATGTAACGTTCCTGACTCAGAGTCAAAATGTTATTTTGTTCATAGTTATACTCAATGTCTATACCAATGTAATTTTTTACTCTACCTAAATTTTTCATTTTGAATTTATCTGATAGCTTGTTTTTAATATTGTTAATAACATTTTGGTCTCTGCAGCAAATCAACAAATCATCAACAAATAACAAAATATAAACAGTTACATCTTCTACTTTTTTGAAATATAAACAGTAATCATATTTGCATCGTTCAAACTCTAGTTCAGTCAAAAAAATGTTGAAAACATTCATACCATGCGCGTGGGCTCTCTTTTAGGCCATACAAAGATTTGTTTAGCTTATAAACTTTATCAGAGCCATCTTCATAACCTGTTGGCTGCTTTACATAAACTTCTGACAAAACTTTACTATTTAGAAATGCAGTCTCTACATCCATTTGATGGATTTCCATAGAATTTTGACAACAATAAGACAATAAAAGCTTTAAGGTTGGCATTTTTGCTACAGGAGAATAAGTATCATCTACACAGTCAGTTTGTTGAAAACCTCTAACTACTAATCGGGCTTTATACTCACTTTCACTCTTCTTTTTGTATACCCATTTCACATCAATCACCTTTTTGTCCTTGGTTGGCTTGTCAACGAGTGTCCATGTATTGTTTTTCACTAGGCTGTTCATCTCATGGTCCATGGCTGCCTTCCATTCATTTGCATCATCGCAGTTCACTGCCTCATGAAAATTTTCTGGTGTCATAGCATCACAGTAGTTTACACTGATACAATAATAGCCAAACTCATCAGCAAATCGCGTTGGAGGTTTAACTTGTCTTTTTGATTTCTTTCTGTCCATGTCTTCATCAATTTCTACATCATTGTTACTGTTTGGTGTATCTGTATCATTTCCTCCCACACATTCTGGATTATCCTTTTCAATTTCTTTTCCTTCTTCCAAATTTTCATCTCTCTCATCTTGAAATCCACACAATGTCACGTCTTCTTCTACAATATCACAATGTCTGGCTACTATTACTTTGTTGTTAATTAATACTCTATATCCAGTGTCTGTATAGCCAAGTAAAATTCCAGTTTCTGCTTTCTTGTCCCATTTAGATTTTCTTCTCTCTTCTGGTATTCGTACAAAGACTCTACTGCCATACATTTTCAGATACTTCATTGTAGGCTTCCTTTTGAAAAATATTTCATACGGACTTTTCTTTTCAATGGTATTGGTCAAGGTTCTATTTTTGAGATAGGCAGCTGTTTTAATTATTTCTGGCCAATATTTTCTTCCAACTTTAGCTTCTGATAAGAGACATCTTGCCATATCCATTAGAGACCGGTTATACCTCTCTGCAGTTCCATTTAATTCGTGAACATATGCTGGACAAGGTTTTTATAACGATTCCTTTCTCTCTTGCAAACTGAAAAACTCTTGAATTTATATATTCGGTACCATTGTCACAACGTAATTCTTTTATTGTCTTATCAGTGAGGTTTTGTACTTCATTAACATATTGCACTAAGCAATCATATACTTCATCTTTTGTCCTGATACAATAGACTTTAACCAGTTTGCTGTAGTCATCTATAAAACTAACAAAGTATTTTTTCACCATGGTCTCCTACTGTTTGATGAGGACCATTCAAATCTGTATGAACTATTTGTAGTATATCATCTGCTTTTCTTTCTGTTATTATGAAAAGGTAAGTTATGCATTTTATTTTCTATACATGTCACACACCTAAAATATTCTTGTTCAGTCTCTTTAGGCAATCCTTCCAATGTTTCATTCTTGCACATCATTTCTAAATTATTGAAGTTTACATGTCCCAGCGTACGGTGTAATTTCTCTTTCACAGTCATTTTACTTTTACTTAAATTTGCTTCCAAGGTATTTTCATTCACATAGCTTCTCATCTTATATAATCTTTCATCTTTAATTGCAACCCCTATCGCCCTTTCTATATGGGTTATATATTTTTGCCAATCTCCCCTTTGACACAATTGAGTTTTTGTCTGTAATTTCTTGAGTAACTTAATAAGTTTGCTTTCATTTCTTTAACATAGAACACATTTTTCAACATCACTTCTGATTTTTTTCCATAAACCCATAAAATTTACCTTTATATTTCCAATCTTTTCAGCTTGTAGTATTCTACCATCACCAATTTTGACTTTTACAGGTTTCTTTAATGTCTCACAAGATTTCAAAGTATTCATCCGTGTTAATAATATGGTCCTGTACAGCCACTGTCAAGTAACCATTCTATTTCTCCTTTTTTTGTCTCATTTTTTTCATTTGTTGTTGTATTATTTGCGATAGTTGTATGAAAACTATTCCCATATTGCTCATGATGATCATATCTGGGTCGCTCATTATTATAATGTCCTCGTCCATGAAAGTTTCTTGCATATATGTACCTCGTCCTCTACTGACGGAAGATCCACGTCCTCATACTTCCAAAGTATCCGCGACCTCTATTCATAGACTATCCACGACCTCGACCTCTTTGTATATATTCAGTATGAGAACGACATTCTTTTTGAAACTGACCTGGTTTAAAAACAGTTTGTGTGTGACGCTGATGATGTCTTAGTTTCTGCTCGAAAAGCATTAGAGCTGTCACGTGATGTCTCATTTGATTCTTCTTCGGTCCTTTTCAGTTTTATTTTACTTTTCAAATAATCTACTGTTCTGTCCCTTTTCAGGGAGCACGTCAATCAAGTCCCCAATATGACTATAATTCTGCGGCAAAGATTTCAGCATATAATTCAGTTTTTTCTTGCTCTGATATTACCGCCCCGGCTTGTTTTCAGTTCGTTTACACACTTTTCAAAGTCGTCGAAGAACAAAGACACTTCTGCGTAATTTTTCAATTTGACAGTTTCGAGGTTATGTCGGCATACAATTTGCAAAGCCGTCGACTTTTTCAGATACATTTCATCAAACTTTTGAATGATTTCGTAGGCCGTCTCTAATTCACTTATGTATTCCAATTGTCTGTTCGTTATTGCGCTGTAAATATAGTTGGTAGCTTGAATATCACGATCGTCCCATGTGGCATCGTCGGCAGATGTTTTAGGTCGCATTACTACATCTTTACACTTTTTGAATTGTAGGAACTTGAGAATACGTATTTTCCAATTGCTATAGTCTGAACCATCGAAAATTGGAATGTTAATATCACTATTTTTCGTCGCCATTTTCACGTAGATGATCTTTTTATATTTTTCTTGTTTGCACACAAAAAATCCTTGTTTTCACTTTAGTCCTTTTAACAACCACGCTCTGCTACCATTTTAATATTAAGAATAATACTTGTTTTTACTTTTAATCACCACTTTTATTAAATCAACTTTTAACAACACCTTTTTTCTTATTTACAGTCAACCATAGAATACTAATTCGTACAGGGTTGCCAATATAAAATGTATAATTACCAACAGAAATAATTCGACAAGCAGCCTTTTTAATTCAGGATACTTCGATTCTGGTACAAATTTCCAAAATTCAGTGATCGGCGTCGACTTATATTTTAATTGTAGAGCTTGATCTTCTTGCATCTCTATTAATTCTAATTCTCCAGATGCTTTTTGGGTATAATTACATTGGAAATTGAAAACTCACTTTGAATTATGCTAATTTCAAATGGATTGAGAAAAAATCAGGAGACGATTTAAAATATTTCAAGTCTTGAAATCTATTTTGGAATTCCGTCAATATTCCTTCTATCTTTTTATCGTTGAGTTTTTCTTGTTTAATATTGGAACAATTTTTTTAATTCGAGGAAAATGACAAAATGTTTTATTTTTAATGTCCTTTTGAAAAAGTTTTAATTTAGTTTGAAAACTAAATATACCCTGTGAGAGGTCAGATATTATTCTATCTTTCCCCTGCAATTGTAAATTCAGTGTTTGCAAATGTTCCATAACATCAGTCAAAAACATTAAGTCTTGTAACCACTCGTCATCGTCTAATTTTGAATAGGTTATTTCCTTTTCTTTTAGAAATGCAGTTATCGGATCAAACAAATCTAAAAATCGATTTAATACGTTGTAGCTAGATAACCATCTAACAACAAAAGAAATTAATGTCATTTGGAAGTTCTTCGTCCTTTAATTGTTCAAGGAAATTTTGAATTGTCGATGATTTTTGCATTGGTGCGAATGTAATTTACAATGTGTAACACTGTTTTCATAACATCAGGATATTGTAAATATTTTGCAACGAGATGTTCTCGGTGAATTATGCAGTGAATCGGTATGAATTGTGGAATTTGAGAATCATCTGTTAAAAGCCCAATAAGACCGGTTTTTTTTTACCCAGCATTGCCGGAGCTCCATCAGTTGCAATACTTACAAGTTTATTAAGAGGCACATCAAAAGTTTTCATTATGGAATCTAATGCATTTTTAATATCGGTTTTTAATATCGGGTTGACTCGTGAAGTGCAACTAAATCTAATAATCCTTCTTTAACAACGAAGTCAGGTGAAACAAACGTATGAAAACTGCCAATTGCGGAAGATCTGTGATATCTGTCGATTCGTCAAGGGCTAAGCTGAATGCAATACAGTTCTTCAAATCATTTTTTAAATATATTCAAGAGATGTATTAATTGCAGATATGCGTCGTTCGGTTGTGTGTCTCGAGACGAGAATTTGCGAAACAACTTGTGCAATGCTGCATTAGTTGGATCTAAAACTTTAAGTACATCTTCCAAGTTTTTGTTAATAAACTCTCCCTCTCCATACGGGCGTTTTGCACGAGCAATATTCCAGGCAATAACTAAACTGGCTTCAGCCACATTATTAGCTTCATTGTTAAAGGTCATCAAAATTGACTGTTGTTTATTTAAATTTGATTTTAAAGAAGCCAGTTTATCTGATCTTAATTTGGAATTTGGTGGATACTGATTAGAAAAACTGAGGATGATTGGTTTCACAATGTCGACGTAATTTTATTATTTTTGATCGTAGAATTACAAATAACACATAATGCTTTTCCGTTATTGTCAATAAAAAAGAAATTCTCCTCCCACTCATTATTAAAACTTTTATTTTCTTCCTCATATTTTATTATTTTATTTTCGTTCTCTGTCGTCATATTTTTAAAATAACTGGAAATAAATAAAGAAATTTAGAAAATACAAGTTTTGTGTTATTAAAACAATAACAACACGTGTCACATACTACGAAACAAATTATAGTTAACTTCCCAAAAATTCCAGATTATAATTATACCCGTTGCAAGAGTGATACAAATTGTTTCCTCCAGATCACAATGTCAACTGTCCGTTGCAATGAAAGTTTACGAATTCAAAATCGGTCTGGAGTAGGTCGATTGTGGAAGATTAGACCACTGTTTATGTTCGTTCGCGCAGTTAATTGTTTCCTCCAGAGACAATGCAACTGTCCGTTGCAATGAAAGTTTACAAATTCAAAATCGGTCTGGAGTTGGTCGATTGCGGAAGATTACGCCACTGTTTATGTTCGTTCGCGCAGTTTTCGATGAGTCCTATCATTCTTAACTTGGACGGAAATGAAATTTGTTACAACGTTGCACTTAGTCTTTCATATTTGTTATGAATAATTTAAAAGACATTTTGAAACACATACGGAACGATAATTTTTTTAAATATAATAACAGAAAAATGAAAAGGGAACTCGGGTACATTTATCGAGAGCCACAAATAGTCCTTCAAAGAGCCGCATGCGGCTCGCGAGCCACAGGTTGGCCACCCCTGTGATATACTGATATTATAACACGTCTCTAAAGACCTCGCTGTTAAGAGACGTTAAAAGATATTATAACCCTGGTATAGTACTTGTCCCTTACAATATGACTTTGCTCCAAAACCTGCGTCTGATCCATGTTGCAAACACTGCCACATGGTAGCAAAAAACGTATCTTCTGGGAGATGGAAAATAGAGAACAAAACTCATAAGAGTGCTATTAACTATCCTCAGGGCCAGTGTTCGGGGGTAAGAGGGGAGGCCTGATGACCAGGCCAGTACATAGCAGGAGGTAGCAAATGCTACGGGCCTCGTGCCTCCTAGGGCAGCCTTGTGCCTTTTTTTTTTTACCTCTACAATTCCCCCAGACGAAGAAAAACAAGGGCCCCTTCTTCAAATGTGCTAAGGGCCCTGAGCTGTCTTAATCTGGTCCTGGACCAGCCTGAGGGGCCCAGCCCAGAATCTGCCCATTGTCACCCTGAGAGAGAGCCCCATCTGATGAATTTTCCACAGGCCCCAACCAAGTATGTCACTGTTTATGAGAGGACCCGAGAATCCTAGCGTCGGCCCTGCCCATCCTTGAATCAATCGTAGTTATATGTCTGTAGGGAAGAGGGCCACGTAAATACAAACACACTTTACATTATTTTGGTATAAACCTTCATCATGTTTAGAGGTGGACATATGGTAAAGATGAACCATTTGGGAAGGATGGGTGAGGTAATGGTGTGGGAAGAAGTTGATTAATGACAAGTATAATCCCTGTGACAGTCAATCAAAATAAGATAAACTTAATAGAAAAATTTATTAAAATAAAAGAAATTTGTTGATACAGTAAAAATAAATATTATTGTATATAAAATTATATTGTATATAAAAATTGTATATATATATAATATAATTAGTCCACAAATACCTTCCTTCAGACTCTCCAACAGCACCATATGGATCTATCCCTTGCAATAGACCTCACTGTAAAACCTGCAGCATGCTTTCACCCACCACTACATATTCCAATCCCACCACAGTGGAAACTTTCCCCATTATTGGATATGCCACATGTTCAACAACTAACGTCATATACCAACTAACTTGATGCCACTGCACTACTTCCTACCTAGGCCTCACCACACAGAAATTCCCAGTTAGAATGAATGGCCACAAACAAACAGTCCACACCCACAACTTGTACCTTCCAATATCAGAACATAGCCATGATTCCAACTATCTCATCGACTGTTTTACTATGAGAGCAGTCAGACTTTTCCCCAATAGCACCACTTCAGCAGAATTCCAGCAATGGGAACTAGTTTACCAGAATATCCTGGATACTAGACACCCACTTGGTCTTAATCACCGTTAAAATCCAACCACTTAACCCATCACTTTTTTTTATTTTTAAAATTAGATATAACTTTTTGCGTCAGTACTAGGTACACTTCCTACATATGTTCATTTTACCATCGCCTGCAACATATTCTCTCAGACATTGCTGATATATCGATAGTCTACTCCTTAGCTGTTCCCCCACCCTTCCACCCACTACCTAGCTAGTCATTGGGTGAGGTTCTCTGTGTGTGCACGCATACGGAGCCTAATGGCCCATTTATCTATTACTGAAGAAGGCAGCTGTCAAAATATTGTGTATTTGTTTATCCACCTATGTGTTTTCTCTCATCACAGCTGTCAACTTTCGTATGTGGTGGGTTAATTTCACTTTCCTTAATTATTTATAATTGTATATTTGTAATATAAATGAGTAATAATTTTACTGGTGGGGTCTTAATGGAGCTTTGAGGAAAGGGGGATGTCTGGTGTCAGGAATAGAAGGTTGGTAGGCCAGCTCCTATCAACCAGGTTCCAAAGCTCTCACTGTAAAATAGTTGTTGAGTTTTTTAAGACTGTTGGGAACTGGTATGGGCTGCAGTGGATGGTTTGTGTGAAGGTATTGGAAAATAGTGCTTTATATTGGCTTAAGAAGCATTGGCCAGGTAGCAAAAGGTTTATATTTCCTTCAAAGTATGTTACTAAACTCCTTGACCTTCTAAATTAACCATAGCATGGATAAACTTTCAACTTGATTTTTATTTTGTAGAAAACATATATAAACACAACACACTGGGCATGGTCAGTAAGTGGTAATGCTCTGGCCTTGCATTCAGGAAGATGAAGATTCAAATCCCCATCCAGGCATCCAAAATGGTTTCCTCAAATCACTCCATATAAATGCCATGACGTTTCCTTCAAAAGGCCATGGCTTAATTCCTTCCCATTCCTTGTCCCCAGTCCTTTCCTGCCTCTAATGACCCTGATATCAACCAGGCATAAAGCCATAAACAGTAACAACAGAAAGGCAAAACATATGTAATGCAGACATCAGACGTCTTTCAGGAAATTAAAAAGACATTACAATAACATATGGCACAGCATTCCATCTTTCAAGATTGTGAACAAGTTTACACAATAGTGATAATCAGGAACTTAAATGGGCATTGTAGAATGTTTGAGAGAACATTAAAAGTACTGACTGACACTTATAGGGTGCTGATAATTGCTGCAACAATAGGAATAATACAAACACAGACATAAACGAAATTACTTAAAATAATAAGAAAACACTCTTAGATGAAAGTAAAAGTTATGTATAAGCATTTAAAAGCACACTTACAAAATTTCAAACAGTCAAAATCTCCTTCAAAACATTATAGCTTACATAACATTCTTAATTAAGTCTTTTAATTAACATTCCATCCCCTTTACTGCTTTTGGTAAAATTACAGTTCATTTACACCATTTTTTTTTCCATCAAAATACACCGAGCGGGGCGGTGTAACGGTTAGCGTTCTCGCCTCGCATGGGCGCCGGGAGGGGGGTGCACTTGCACCCCCTGGCATCCCGGGTCGCCCGT
Source organism: Vandiemenella viatica (assembly GCA_031002005.1). Taxonomy (NCBI): domain Eukaryota; kingdom Metazoa; phylum Arthropoda; class Insecta; order Orthoptera; family Morabidae; genus Vandiemenella; species Vandiemenella viatica. Next base: position 21,703 of record JARYHS010006249.1, read on the forward strand.
AAATTTGGCCGATAGGGGGTGGGGAGCACCAATTACGGCCCTGGTGCATCCCCCTGGATCCCGGGTGCACCCCCCTACATCCCGCATCCCGGGTCGCCGTGTGGTCAGTAGTAGACCTAAAAAAAAATAAAAAAAAATGGTCGCCCGGAAATTTTTGGGCCGATAGGGGGGGGGGGGCACCAACGCAGCCCTGGTGCACCCCCCTAGAAGCGCCCATGTCGCCTCGCATTCGGGAGGATGGCGGTTCGAATCCCGTCCGGGCATCCAGATTT
>JARYHS010006250.1:0-21972 GCA_031002005.1 Vandiemenella viatica
TTCTTACTGTAAGTTCAGACTTTGAAACTCTTCAAACCATGACTAAAGATACCCTATCCCAAGTGTCAATCTGGTTTCGAGCTAATGGGTTTTTGCTCAATGAGAGTAAAACACAACAAACAGTATTTAGTCTAAGGAATACCCAGTAGATGACTATGTAGGTTATGTTAAGTTTTTAGGTATTGTTATAGATAATAAATTGTCTTGGGATCCACACATTAAATACGTTAGTGCAAGGTTGTCTAGAGTGGTGTACTTGTTAAGAAATTTAAAAAATCATGTACCTACAGCTATGTAAGATCAGCGTATTTTGCTTTTTTTCAGAGTGTTATATCCTATGGACTTTTATTTTGGGGCAATAGTACATGTTCAGAATGTCTTGGTCCTTCAAAAGAAGGTAATTAGGATTATGTCAAACGCTGAAAAATTTGCCCATTGTAGACCACTGTTATTGAATTAAAAATATTAACGGTAATAAACTTGTACATTTACACTGTTCTCCTGCACACAAAAAAATAACCAAGCTGAATACCTTCTTAGACAAGATTTACACTGTCACAGTACGAGAAATAATAGGCACATTGACATACCTACTGTAGATTATCGAAATCATTGAACAGTTATGAAGTGTTGGTATGAAAATGTTTAACAAACTACCTCTAGAATGGGTTGAAGCCCCATTCAATCTATTTAAGCAGACATTGTATAGCTGGTTAGTCACTAATCCTTTTATTCAGTTAATGAATTCTATGATGTGGAAATATGAAAATTGTGTGTGGAGTGTGCAATTTAAATTGTTTTTAATTATGAATTTTGTCTTGTTTGTATTTTCATATTGTATTCTTGACGTTGTCTATTGCTATGACAGTTTAATGACAATAAAATTATTATTATTATTATTATATTATTACTACCTGCAACACTCATATCCAGCAATGATAGAGAAAATAAAATAAGAGAAATCAGGGCCAAATAATTTATTTCTATACTCATTTTTTCAATGAGCGATTAGGGAATGCAATATTTTTTTTTTTTTTTTTTTTACCTATGGTATGGTCAGATGTGACAGGGTAGGTGGATATCAAAAATATGTATCGACTATAGGACTATTCACCTGATCAATACCAACATAGCTACTGAGGCCTGTGCAGTTATTTTCAATTGCAAACACATCCAGATAACAGTAGCAGCTGTATACACAGCTCCTGATACAGCTATCTCCAACAACAATTGATAATGTTCCTAGGTCAACATCCACAACTATGCATTGTCATGCATGACTTCAATGGCCACCGTCCAGCTTGGGAAAGTAGCAAACAAATCAAATGTGGTGAAGCCTTAGGGAGGCAATATAAGAAGAAAACCTGATATAATTATATTACATTTACGAAAACACAGGCGCGTACAAAGAAGATGCTTAAGAAGATAATGGGACAAGGATGGAGAAAGTTCTCTGAAATCATTAATAAAAATGCACCATTGTCATAAATATGAAAAAATGAAGAGTTTTAATCATGCAACTGAAGACTGACAATGTTCCCCAGAAATTAAACTTGAAATAGAAAAAATGCTCTCCAGGTTGACTCCCTCTGCAGAACACAACTACAGACCAGGTACACCCTCTCCTCAATCCATTCGACATGCCAGAGTTGGAAACGACCTTTATTAAAAAGCTACAGTAAAGTTCCCGGACCGGATAAGATTTCGTACTCGACACTATAACCCCTGTATCTCTCCAGAAAGTCTATTCTCTTTAGTGCACTAAATAATACATGACATAACAGAAAGTATGTACCTGAACTAAAAACTGCCAGAATAGTGCCCCTTCTCAAACTGGAAAGGACCCCAAGATTCAGTCTCCTATTGACCAATAACTTTTTCACCATTCCCCTTGAAGGTCCTAATAAAAATGATTACACACAGGTTGGAGTAGTACATAGAAAACAAAACCTGCTTAGTTTTTTTTTTTTTTTTGGCTTATGGCTTTATACCTTGTCGATGTCATTAGAAGTGGGAAAGGACAGGGGGCAAGGAACAGGAAGTAATTAAGACATGGCCTTTTGAAGGAAGCATTCGCCTGGAGTGATTTGGAGAAACCAAGGAAAAACTCAAATCACATAACCGCTACCAGAACACCATCTGGGACTCCAAAAGGGCAAAGAAACCAATGACTTATTGGTGCAACTCACAAATGACATACAAAATTGCCCTAGTATGAATTGATATCTATACCTGAAAACTTTGTATGCTAATTTCAGCATCTCAATATTGGCCCATAAGCCAAAACGCATAAGAATTCCTAATAGATTTATAGATAACCTATGTGTACTGCTCCAAAAGAGAATTCTGATCATCAATACTAAAACAGGCATAGAAGAACTAAGAGAGACAAGCACTGGGCTACCACAAGGACCTACACTATCTCCCCTACTGTTTACTATATACACTTTAGACTTAGGCCAAATAAATAACAGAAAAAAACAATTTTACTGCAGCATACGGATGATGAACTGTGCATAAATGTGATCAGCAGCATCATACCAAAGGCCAAGGATGCCTATTCTATTTACTCTGACAAACCTCAAGAAATGGTTAGTGGAAAATGGAATGACGATTGCCTCATAAAAATCAAAAGCTTGTATCTAATATACGACACAGACTACCAAACATAAGCCCTCAGTTGATATATGTCCATACAAAATACTGTACAAAATAGAGCCTAAAATATCCAAAACTAATCATTAACTTGCAACAGATCAGGCACATCATTATAAATACATCAAATAAAATGTTAGAAAGCTATGAATGTATCTCTCTTCTTCTTTTCTTATGACTTTACACCTCATCGTCATTACAGGTGGGAAAGGATGGCAGCATGGAATTCGGGGTGGCGTTTTTGAAGGAAGCATCTGGCATTTGTCTGGAATTATTAGGGAAAAACCTTGGAAAACCCAAACCTAGGATGCTCGGACATGGATTTGAACCCACATCCTCCCCAGTGCGAGGCCGGAAACAGTCAATGAATTAAGAACTACAACTGGATACTCGTGGGGGACAGACCCACAAACAAATATATTACTGTATCAGATGTTAGTTCATCCTCACATTGATTATATCTGAAAGAAGTATCCCAGCATTTGTCAGGGTTGATTTGGGAAAACCTAAATCTGGATGCCCTGATGGGGTTCAAACCTGCGTCCCCATGAATTCAAAGCCAGAGCTTTAAAGCTTATCCACCACACTCAGTGGGTGCATGAGATAGCCTGGCCCAACGATTGGATAAAATCCATTACAAGGTGATATGTCTGGGTAACTGGACGATGCTTTCAACATCCAAAAATTCCTTCTTAGTAGAAGCACCGGAACCACCACTGGAAATATAAAGGCAATTTTTGTTAAGAGAATTACAAATGCCTAACAGTACTTTGAAGAAAGCAATAGCGAACTAAGGAAGAAACAGCCCATCACATCAGTAATGGGAACAGAAATTGACACCTCGATCAGTTACAGCATATTCTGAATTAAAGATATACCAAATAATAGTATATACTATGACAAAACTCCCATACTTCAAAGCTAGCTACGGCATAACTATCATGAAACAAAACAATGCTGAACATACCATTCAGGGAAAACTCAGAACAGAAGAGAGCTCTGCTAATTAATCAGGCTAATATAGAAAATGATGTAAGTCACTTCTATGTACATGGCTCAAAGTCTGAAGAGGGTGAGGTGTACATATATGTAGATACACAAACTGTCAATGCTGGCATATATAAGCATCTTAAAAGAAACGTCCATAAGCTATATGGCTCGGTCAAGGGGTATGGTAGGGGGGCTGGAAAGCTATGATGGGCTACGTGGGGGGAGTTTGAACCAAGCCATGTAGCTTTTCATTCATATTAAATGTCACAGTTAAAATAAAGTACAGAACACACAACAGCATGTGAATATTTATTTCTGTCATTAAATTTTCTTCATATATAATTTAGGATAGTCTAACAAGAGAAAACAGCACAAGATGTCTTCTGTAATCAATAAGGAAAAAAGCTACATGCCACACGGCTGGGAGAAAGAGGGGGAGGTGTGTGTAGAGGCATGTCAGACTTTGTGGGGGGGGGGGGGCAGGAGGTTCACAGGAAGCCAAAATGAAGCTACATAGTTTATGGGTGCTCCCAAAGAAGCCGCACTATATATGGAAGATATATTGCTAAAGAAGATTGTAATCCTGTCAGACTCAGGAAGCACACGTGATTTGCTCCAGAATCTTCCTAATGGTAATGGGGAAAAAACATTCTAGGATACAAAAATACAGAACAGGTACAGTGCCTTAATAGTGCCCAAAAACAGGTGCTGCTAATTTAGATCAAAGCTCACACCAGCCAAGCAGAAAACTAATTGTCAGATATATTAGCCAACAGCAACAAAGTAGTATAACACCAGCTAATCCCAGTGAAAGATGTAATATCTGTGATTAGGGCTACCATAAAAAACAAATGGAAAAAACTGATAGAAAATAAAAGCAGACACTACAATTGTCTACTCCCAATGCTATGAACAAAACCGTCTCACCTAAACATGGCATGTAACAAAACAAAAAGATGAATATCACACTACGATTGAAAATCAATCAATATAGTTTCCCTAAACATCCGTAAAGAACACACCTAAAGTTATGTTTACATCTGGCACATATTCAGAACATGTATCGGAATTTGTATCATAACTCGTATGATGCTTTCATTGACTTGTATGAGTATGAACCTTGCGTTTAAACAGTAACCGCAATATCAAAACCTGCTTGATACTTGTGTACACTGCTGTGGTGTTAAATGTCATTATTTTCATTTGAATTGTAAAAGCATTAAAAACGTCACATGATGAGGAAGATTTATTTTAAGTGTCTCTGCTTACAGGATGCTAAAACAGGAACAGAATCATAGATGATAGCCAAAAAGAAAATAGAAAAGAAAACCTACCTAGACGTGGAGTACAAGGTGCTAATTAGAGAAGGGGCATTCGTGAGTGAACTAGTTCTTTCGAAAGAGTGAGTGAGCAGTCACTCACTAAAAGCGAACGGTAGTTCTTCTTGGAAGTGGTAATGACAGTGATGTGTCAGTCTCGATTGAACTTCAATTGAGTGTGCACCAACAATAATTCGGTTTCCATTTTGCCACTCTCGCCTGACCCATATTTTTTCTTATCTCCACGACGTTCATTGTTTATCCACTCCGCTCTGAAAAAATAAGAAATCCCGAAGATCGAGAAGAGCTAGTTCGTTCACAACATTCTCAGATTCCAGCACACAGCATGGAAAGAGCTAGTTCGTCCGTGACATTCTCCGATTCCTGCACTCAGCACAGCGCGGAGCAGTGCCACTGTGGACCTAGTTCTTTTGAATCTGACGTCTCGCACTGCTTCTCTTTGTATATTCCGACTACAACACTGTCTTTTGAAAGATTATTTTCAAATGCCCGACCAATTCACACTGAAAAATAAAGTAGGCTGCTGAATGGCAAAATAAGTAAAATTTTATTTGTAAACAGTAACCTTCATTTCATTTAAAGCAAAAAGTTCTTTAAAATTATTGTACTTTGTGTCTGTAAATAATTTAATGTAAAGCTAACTATCCTCAAACTATCTCTCAAATATTCCTAGTAATCTAAACAATATTTTATTGATGCTTTGAAAGGGCTTTTCTGCATGAAAGTAATCTGGTAGTATTTAAGAAACAAAAATGTTTCGGACAAAAAAAAAAAATAAAAATGAAAGTAACTGATGTGAGATTAATCTAAGAAAACAGTCTAAATGTAAATAAAATGAACAGATACTACACTCAAAATGGATATAAAAGCTCTTTTTGTTTAAACTGAGCTAGTGAACTGATGAACAATTGAAAAGAACTAGTTATTTTCATAGAATGATAAAATGAGCACCGCTCTTTATAATGAGTCACTTTGCCCACCTCTAGTGCCTATGCCATGTTAATGAAACAACTAATGAGATAAACAGAGTGGACAAAGACTGGAACCTTCTTCCGATGACGCATGTCACTAATATCCATGTTTAAGTTTTTGGTGAAGTCAAATTTAGTTACTGCATATGTGTGTGTATCAGATACAAGTCAAAGGCGAAATGAGCATATACAAACTGTATAAGTGACTCGTATGAGATACTCTGCTATTTGCGAAATGTTTGAGCAGTTTGTATGAGGTAAAGTATCGCGACTTGTCAAATATACAAATCCCAATACAAGTTCCGGCACAAGAATCCAAGTGTGAGCGTAGCTTGGCACCGTCCCCTTTGTGTGGATGTGACATGATGAGTGAGGGAGACACAAATCTCATAATATTCTCCTGTAAATGACATTGGCAGCAGTCTTTAGGCTGCTGGAAGACCTACAGAAAATAAGCATAAACAAATGTCACCAACCATTTAGCTACAGAGGATCAACAAGGCTATACAACCTTTGTAAAATTAGCAGTAGACAACCAAATAAAAATTTAAGCCAGCCAAAGCCTTGATATGTGCTAAACAGTGTAATGCTTGTGCAAATAGCTAAATATTGCTACCATTTTGAAATGTTGCCATGCAGAGTACATGAAGTAAGTTTTACTGTCTGAAATATAGGCATTCTATTTTAAAATAACTAGAAGTGATCTTTTATCTCTAGATGTGTTTATAATTTGGAAATATCCACAAATTCCACTCTTCAATTTGAAACACGATAATGTGAAACATTTGGGCACAACCAAGAAGATGTCCATTCAGATTGTGAGTTCATTTTGGTAGCAAACAGAAATCAGATATCACGCCAAGAAACATACTTTTTTCTTTTGGGTTAACCATCCATAAATAAATGCAGTAGAAATAGATTTAATTTTTAAATACATTTATTTTACCTTGTAAAACATTTCATGTGAAAATACACTTTATCTTCTAAAACTTGTTGCACAATATTTGACATGAAAAATCTTCTTATTGTATTAGCCAATTTCAAGACCTATTTCCGAGCATAATTTTTCCACTATTGGTCATAACACATCTTATACAGTGGAGTCATTAATTTTGCACCCATAATACAAGAATGAATTCATTAGCATTTAGTTCTTAATACAGCCTGCACCACAGTGAAATGTAAACATCACACATGATATTGTGGATAACCAATTTCAATGTCGTATCTATCACTATTACTGCAGTCCAGGCTATATTATAACCTAAATGCAAAAGGTTACAGACAAAATCATTTTATAAATATTCCCTTAGTATTTAGGTTGTAAAGAAGCCTGGACCACAGTGCAACGTAACTATCGCACACGATATTGCAGATACCCAATTTTCAAATCGTATCTATCGTTGTACTGTGGTCCAGGGTGCATTACAACCTAAACACAAAAGGTTGTAGATGAAAACATTTTATAAATATTTCCTTAATGTTTAGTTTGTAATGCAATACGGACCATAATAAAATGTAACCATCACATGATATTGCCAATACCCAATTTTCAAGTGGTATGTATTACTGTTACTGTGATCCAGGCTATATTACAACCTAACACTTATTGAATAAATTTTTATTTTGTATGCCTGCAACATGAGGACATACAGAACAGAATGAAATATAAACCAGTGGATATAGGACTAACAGATTGAAGATCAGCTTCTAAGTCCTTTGTCAGTAAATCGAGTGCATTTCCACACCAATGTTATTCCTCGGTGAACAATTAGTAAGTACAACATGATGATTAATAAATAAAATACACAGCCAATTAGCTATTGATTGCCACAAATCACGATCAATTGCAAGCGGCCATTAGCTGTGAATAGTACTGCACACCTCTAAATAGTACCAATAGAAACTACATCTACTCCTTTCATTTATGGACAATTAACACAAAAGAAAAAAAAAATATGTTACTCAGTGTGCTGTCTGCTTTTTATTGCTACCATAATTAACACATAATTTGAATGGACTTCTCCTTGGTTCTGCCAAAACATTTATCATTATCAGCAGTTCAATATAATAAGCATCCAAGCAAAATAACCTTTGAAACTTTTAACTAGCTATATGGTCCTGTAATCTAGAGCCAATATATATATATACAGGGTGTCCACAAATGAATATCGGGGTTTTAATGCTTTATAAGATTTATTACATTATCCTTACAGTTATAAATGATATGTCAAATGAAAGAGCAACTCAAACAGTTTTGTTCGTTGGCACTAGTGCGCATGTGCATGAAATGTTTCCGCTGCGATCCGCTAGAATGCGGTAGTAGCAAAGAAGGCGACTAGTGAAGAGAAAGCGTTTTGTGTTTTACAGTTTGCAAAGACTGAATCTGTAGTTACTGTGCAGCGTGCGTCCCGCATTAAGTTCGGGCGTGATCCTCCAAGTGACAATAACATCCGTAGATGGTATCATCAGTTTGAAGATACAGGCTGCCTTTGTAAAGGGAAGAGCGCGGGACGACCAAGAGTTAGCGAAGAGACTGTTGAGCGAGTGAGAGAGTCGTTCACTCGTAGCCCAAAGAAATCTGTTCCGAAGGCTAGTCGCGAATTAGAAATTTCTAAGTCGACTGTTTGGAAAGTTTTAAGGAAACGCTTGCAACTACGTCCTTACCGTTTACAGTTGTTACAGGCTCTAAAGCCTGCAGACCATGGTTTACAGTGCCAAATTCGCTAACGAAATGTTGTTACATGACGATGAAGATTTTCTACATCATGTTGTCTTCAGTGATGAATCGACCTTTCACCTCAGTGGACATGTTAACACTCATAATGTGCGGATCTGGGGCTCAGAAAATCCTCAAGAGATCGTACAAGTACAACGAGACTCCCCTAAAATCAATGTTTTTTTGTGCCGTATCCCGGCGGAAAGTTTACGGACCTTTGTTTTTTGATGAACCGACTGTAACTGGTACTTCTTACCTTGATACACTAGAGCAATGGCTCTTCCCTCAGTTGGAACAATATGAACCAGAGAACTTCATTTTCCAGCAAGATGGTGCACCACCTCACTGGCACAACGAAGTACGCAGTTGGTTGAACGTAACTGTACCCACCGCTGGATTGGCCGCAAGGGGCCCAATGACAGAGCTTGCTATGCGTGGCCTCCACGTTCACCTGACCTAACGCCATGCGATTTCTACCTTTGGGGTTTCATCAAGGATCGTGTGTATGTGCCTCCGTTACCAGCCGACCTCCTTGAATTACGACACAGGATTGAAGCAGCTGTTGCAACAGTTACTGAAGACACACTGCTCAACGTTTGGGAAGAACTCGGCTACAGACTTGATGTGTGCCGTGTGACAAATGGTGCCCACATAGAACACTTGTAAGCTTGTATATAAAACTGTTTGAGTTGCTCTTTCATTTGACATATCATTTATAACTGTAAGGATAATGTAATAAATCTTATAAAGCATTAAAACCCCGATATTCATTTGTGGACACCCTATATATACCTTTAATCACACATCAGCTCCAGCGTAATCACTGGGACTCGTAAAAGAATTGTTCTTCTGGTCTGAAAATCATCATACATGTTCGATAAATTTTATTGTTTAGTATGTGTTGCTCTCAGAGCTGTAAAATATGTACGTACATCAGAAACTTCATTCGAAGAGTGCCGTAACACTATACTCTGAGCGACTGGGGAAGGTCTTGTATCAAAGTATAATGATCGTGTCACACACAAAAAAGCCACAACTTTGAACTGTAAGCAAACGTTAGATGCCTTATTTACTTACAACAATAAAAGGTATCACATTGTCAAGAAACATATCTGCTAGTTGTTATGTCCGAGATGTTAACATTCTACAGCATTTATTGAAGTAGGTTGTGGCAATATTATTGTACGTTATGTTTAGGTGAAAGAGTGGCAATATCCTTGTTTCAGCATTAGGTCCAAGGAATTTAGTTTTTAAAGTTAAAATGCAGACTGTACCAAACTGGCACTTGGTTCTTGTTGGTACAGCATAATATGCTAGAAATTTAGATTTATTAAACATTTAAGTTAACATGATTTTCAAGCAGAATCATTAATGGTGGATAGGTTGGAATGTAACCTGAACCAGAATGGACAAAGATGCTTCCCTTTGTAGCTTAATGAACTTTAAATATTGTTTTATTATGAAGTTAAGTTGGTTTGATAATCGCGTTGGTCACTCATCCATTTTGTCACATGAAATGTTAGTATCGCGAGGGATAGCATATGATAACATTTTTCATCACTTAGTGTGTAACATTGCGGCAGTTTCTTATGGGTGTAATAGAAATGTATTCCTAAATAATATAGTTGAAGGAACATTTACGCTACCATTATACATAACATATGCCTTCTCACACTGGCTCGCCAATTAACCTTATGGCACATTTGAGTGAAGTTTGTAAGGATGGATAAATTTTACAGCTCTAAGAGCAACATATTTTAAATACTATCACCCAACGAATGTATGCAACAGTTTTCAGACCAAAATGACAATTCTTTGACGAGTCCCACTAATTGCACAACAACCCACATAGCCATAAATAAAATCGCATTACAGAATGTATATAGCATTCCGATAATCAGTTTTCGGGACCAAACACTTAATAATGAATATGTTGCATAGCAGCTGAAAAATAAAAACTTTATTTTAAATCGCTAAGTGAAGATTTCCACTGTTTTAAATAAACAACTTCCAGTTTTAGCATTCACAGTTTCCTCAATGGAATTCGATGATGCGTTTCAATTGATGAAGGACGATACATTTTGGCATACAGTGATGTGATATATGTCACAGAATACTGAGTAAAAAGTCACTATTCAGGAAAGTACAGCATTAGCCACTTAAACTACATCAAACTTTTTCAAACAACGAGAAGAGAGAAAAAGCGTCCATCTTGTGGAATACCTAGTGCAGTAGTTAGCAATGCATATACTGTGCAGTAAGTCTCCATAAAAACATAACTATTTTTTGTTATAAAGATTACTTACGGATTCCATGTCACTTCCTGTTGTCGGTTTGAAAGATTAATACGCACTATTAGTTCGAAGCTACAGCAAACCTGCTACTCTCAATAGTCAGCTGTCAATAAACGTCTTACCACAGAGATATTGTATGTTTCAAAGGAAACATTCCATTCACAATTTATGATGCAAAAAAATTATTAGGTATAGTGTATGTTTTTACTGCCGGTCTCCGTATTTTATCGACGTATATAATATTTTATTTATACACTATGATTTCTTTTATTTTTTAATGAGTAGATATGAAATTGTCGTTGAATCTTTTGTGATGCTAAAATCCATTCAACACAGTATTTCCAGAAATGATTATTCCTGTAACTGTCTTCTCGTAATGTTATAAAATGTAAACCTATACTAGGAAAAAGAACTACTGTTGATAACTACAAGGAGCTTTAGAAAGCAAGTGGAAAAATGAATTCTTATCTACTTTCACCATTTACGAACGTATCTCAAAAAAAATTTCAGCTTTTCGGATAAATAGTTCATCATTTCCATTTATTACTTAAGTTTCTATTTCCTTTGCTTAGAAAAGAAAAATTTATCAATCCGTTATTTCTGGAATCAGGTGGTACAGGTACTTTATCATCATAGTCATCTTTTCCCAGCAACATAATACACGTAAATGCTATTTCAATTTCTCGCCAAATCTTTGTACCTACAAAACACTCTGTTGTACCAGCTTTTGACATCTAATGACTCCTAACAAGCAGGCCGGCTTTAGGAGTGGTGAGGGGGCATTGGGGGTTAGCGGGCGCAAAAGTAGATTGGGGCCGCGAAGGGGTCCTCCGTCCAGGGTGCCTAGCTGAACATAAAATAAACTTAAAAAAAAAAAAAACTTTCTTAAAAAAGTTATTTGAAATTTTCGCTTTAAAATGTGTTGAATTTATCCAAAACCAATGTTTAAAATAAAAATAAAAATTGTCTGGGAAGAAGGGGGGGAGGTGTCCCAAGAACGCTTACTGGGGGCCCGGCACAGCTTACCAATTCCTAAATCATATCGATAATTGATTATGATCTTTGATAATTTCCGTGAAAATTGTAACAACCAGAAGGAATGTTGTGAATTGCTCCAGTACCGGAGGATGTGCAGAACAGAGTAACCATGATAAATCACTAAGACGACAGAGAAGTGGTGTCCATGTAGACATAGTACCGCTGTTTTTTCTTTTTTTTTCGGAGGTAAGTATGTAAGGGATTGGAATAAATTTCCAAGATGATTGATGAATAAATTACCGAAAACACTGAGAGAATTTAAAGTAAAAATTAGGGAAAAAATAGTTTCGAAGAGGAAAGGTGAAAGAAGGATGTGTAAGGAGATTGCCACCGGAGCGTGCAGTCCATCGCAATTTTATCAGTTATATTCATTAAGGTGCGTTTCCACTGAGGCGACAAGGAGTATTTCAAGCGAAGCAACACGCTGCGACATGTAGTAAGCAATAATGACGCATGCTACACGTTGGGCCTTGTCGCCGGTCGTATGGGCCACTGTGCGACAAAAATATAGAGGGTCGCACGATGTTGCCAGTATCAAAGCGGTGGTGGATGAGTGCGACAGAAAACGGGCGACAAGGAGTGGAATGTGCAGAAAACAACCTTATTTATTGAAGATTACCATACTTCACCGGAGTTGTGGAATAACAAAAGTGCTTCATATAAAGACAGGAAAGTTAAAAGTGACAAATTAATACTACTTGCTAACAAGTACGAATGTTCATTAGATGAAATAAAAAAGAAAATCAAGAATTTGAGGTCTGCTTTTCATCGTGAACATAAAAGGATTACTAAACCAAAGAGCGGCTCATCTCCTAAAGAAGATAAATGGTTTATTTATAAACTCCTGGCATTTTTGTTAGATGTTGACATTCCAAGACAAACTTTTTCAACAGCAGAAAATTATGAGATACGTTAATTAATATATGTAACTTATTACTTTTGACAGAATAATTTACCAATGACAGATCCAGAGACGGAATAGGGGATATACAATCTTTTTAGCTATACAAGTAAATAAAAGTAGTTTTTTCTGGGTTTAATAAATATATATATATTTTAAAAATTGTCGTAATTAAAACTTTACAATCAAACTAACTTAACACAGGCAAAACATCGCACTGTTTACTGTACGTCTTGCCATCACCAAAAAAAAAAAAAAAGGTTCAACTAAATGCTAATGTAACATGAACTTTAAAAGCACGTGCAACATAATATAACAAGTAGCCGACAATAATGAATAGGCACGGCGGTAAATGTTAAAAGATAAGCCGCTACAATGTATAGAAGTGATGAAATGAATTCATGCATTTGCAAAAGAACAGAAAAATATTTAAATGTAAATAATACTTGTGACAGTTAGGAAAGGTTTCCTGAGGATGCAGAAAATAGTCAAGAATGTAAAACGAGGAGGGGGGGGAATGCCAGGCCTTGAAAATCGGGACATATTGCGTCCCGATTTGGATTTTAAAAAATCCGGGACAAAAGCTGAAAAAAAAGGACTCTCCCGTCTACATCGGGACGTCTGTTCACCTTATGCATAACTATCTCCAGTAGCTAGGTACCTCAATGTCAACAATACTCGCACTTGAACTGGTATCGCTTCACGACAATTGGTGTCTGCTTTTTTCACCAAAGAAGTGATCTTTTCGACTAGGTAGTCAAAATCATGCCTGCTCATACGTGTGAAATTTCTGAACAGACTCCCATCATTTGAAATAAGTTTTTCGAAAAATTCCTGGCGATTCGTACTACTTTTAACAAATAAATCTCTGATCCACCACCTAGGTTTGTTCCGTTTTCTTCTTTTATTGCCATTTGCGATAATCAAATAAGCAGCAGCTGTCACTGCTTCTGATGCCATGTCGCACACTACTGGCCGCATAACGTGAAATGCTACAAGCAACGGCGACAAGTAGCAAGCGACAACTGGCAACAGATTCTTGGGCGACATTCGACTTGCGACAAAGAATGATGACGCACGGCGACATGTAGCAACAAAATAACTCATGTAGCATGCTACATGTTGCTTCTTGTTGCCTCAGTGGAAACGCGCCTTTATACAGGGTGGGGCATTTAATATGTTTTCTGGAAATATTTCGAAAAGAAAGCATTTTAACAAACAATAACCTATATAAAAAATAATCGTACAGTAGGGGGCTACAATTATGTGATATTGGTTTTTTCACAGGTGGCGCTGTTGTCGTTACAACAAGGTCAACTTAATTCTTATAAATGGGAACCCCTATTTTTTTTTTTTTTTTTTTTGAAGATTCCGATTCCTCATGAAAAAATAAAAATAGTTTGCTTAACTCACTTTTCTGTTAGCCTCACAGATGGCGCTGTAATGGAAGGTAATTTTAAAGGATATGACGAGGCTTGGAACATCAAAACATGACGCCGGACAAGTTTGGCAATTAGTCGTAATTTTGATTTGATGGTAGCTCCATCAGAATGGTGCGACTTACAATTGGGGAAAAAGTTGAAATGGTTCTTGTGTACGGTGAAGCTGGTCGCAATGCTATCGCTGCGTCTGCTTTATACGCTGAGAGGTATCCGGATTTGCATCATCCAAGTCCCATGACTTTTCGTCGGACTGTCAACTTATTTATGGGTACTGGCAGCGTGAAACGAAGCAGAGCTCGAGGACGATCGGTCACAGACGAAGACAACGAAGCGAATATTTTGGCTGCTGTTGATGTCAATCCACACATAAGTTCTCGACAACTTGAACGGATGTCAGGAATTTCCAGAAGAAGTATCCTGCGAATTCTCCACCGGCATAAATTCCATCCGTATCACGTGTCATTGCATCAGGAACTTCATGGGGAAGACTTCCAAAATCAAGTGAACTTTTGCAACTGGGTTCTGCAAGAAGTGAACAACAACCGTGACTTCGTTTCAAAGATCCTTTTCTCGGACGAAGCAAGTTTCACCAATCGTGGCCACGTCAACCGCCATAACATGCACTATTGGGCTGAAGAAAATCCACATTGGATACGTCAAGTGGATCATCAACGACCATGGAACGTCAATGTTTGGTGCGGTGTTATGGGAGATCATCTGATCGGTCCTTACTTTATCGACGGAAACCTTAATGCCGAAAAGTACAGTCGATTTTTGATAACTGAGCTCCCAGTTTTGCTGGAAGATGTCCCTCTACAGGACCGCCTAACAATGTGGTATCAACACGATGGCTGCCCCGCACATTTTGCGCATGAAGTCCGCGATATTTTAAATCGCCGATATCCGAACAAATGGATTGATCGTGGGGGACCAGTGATTTGGCCGGCGCGTTCTCCGGACCTGACTGCGCCAGATTTCTTCCTTTGGGGAATGCTGAAGGAAAAATGTTATGCGGAAATACCAACAACGCCAGATAACATGAAGCAGTGCATTCGTGATGCTTGCGCTAACATCAGTAGAGACACACATCGAGCTGTTCAGGCATCATTTCTGCAAAGGGTCAGAAAATGTCTGGAAGTAAATGGTCACCTTTTTGAGCACCTGCTGTAGACATGGCTGCAAATAAGTAAGAAAAAGCATTTAAAAAATCAATTTCGTCATTATCCTTTAAAATTACCTTACATGTTTACAGAATGAAAATTACATGTAATTATTTAAACAATAATTAAAATTATACACAAAAAACGCGAATATTCAAACGAATTATCATTTTTCGCTATTACAGCGCCATCTGTGAGGCTAACAGAAAAGTGAGTTAAGCAAACTATTTTTATTTTTTCATGAGGAATCGGAATCTTCAAAAAAAATAGGGGTTCCCATTTAAAAGAATTAAGTTGACCTTGTTGTAACGACAACAGCGCCACCTGTGGAAAAACCAATATCACATAATTGTAGCGCCCTACTGTAAGATTATTTTTTATATAGGTTATTGTTTTTTAAAATGCTTTCTTTCCGAAATATTTCCAGAAAACATATTAAATGCCCCACCCTGTATACGCCACTCTGTCGATGAAGTGTAGTCAAAGGATGTTGAAATATGCAAATATACGCTAGTAAGTCTCGTCCACGTCAAAGGACTTTATATCAGCATGTGAATAAGTACGAATATGGTAGACTGATTATTCTACGACAGTGTTTCTCAAAGTCAGTTGATCGTAGGGGGTTAGCGACAAGATTTACGTAATGGAGGACTTGCTATTTCACGCACAATGGTGAATATTGCTTATTGTTGCTCATTGCCGCTATTAGTGCCGCAGATTTTTCTCAAGGGCGTTTGCAGCGGCTTGGCAATTTTTAATAGTGGTAAGTGGAGCTTAAAAGTTTGAAAAACCAAAATTTAAGGACTTTAGGAACAAACAGTTTTGTTACTTATTCATATTAAAAAGTACTACTGCTGTGTAGCCAATACATAGAATATTTTTTCTTTGATACAGGTTTCCAAAGAATGAAGATCTACGATCAAAATGGATCAAAGCTTGCAGGAGGCAAAATTGGATGCCAACTAATTTCAGTTTTTTATGTTCAGCTCATTTTTCAGAAGATCAAATGGATAGAAGAACATCACTGTCATCAACAAGACAGAGAAAATGCAGTAACAAACTTTTTTTCTGAAAAAGTGTTCCGTAGAAGTGTTCGCACTAATGTCTGTTAATTTTTTAAGATTGAAGTAAATATTTTGAAAACAGAAACCATAGTTGTACGAATGTCACTGAGTGAAAATATATTCAGTCAGTCCAATGAGCACTCCCTAGACCAAGGTGTATTACACAACCACACAGCCCTGCTTATAAGGGCAGTTATAAGAAATTATTTATCACTTCAGTTTAACTACTGGGACAAGAACTACGTAAAGAAAGGAGATTCCATTAGGAATAAATATACAAGTTGATTTTGTTTAAAAGTCAATAAATTCTTTCTTTAAGGGTTTTATCAATTTTGATTACTGAATGAGGAACATTTTCTACATACATTTTCATTAAACTGCCAGTAGTTTGTGTAAATGTAGGTGACATAATTTACGTACCATGTATTCTATGAGTGTACAGCTTCTGGTAAATGTGTTATTTTGCTATGTAGTTGTTTAATGCACTATGTATGCTATGCCTATACATCTTCTGGTGTGTGTATTTTTTTAATATGCAATTGTTTGTCTGTAAATTGACACTTTCGAAATCCCACAGAGCCAGTCTCTTATATTGGGATCAATGGAAATTGAATGTATTGTATTGTATGTTATTTGAACCTCTTTCAAAATAAATATAAATCATTTTTGTTAATATTTGAAATGCACACTTATTGATGTGGTTGAGATCTTTGAATTATTGCAAATAAAAGAGGTAATTGTGCTCTTTTATGATGAGTTCTAAAGTATTAAACCTACAGAAATTGACTATACCGGTTTTTAAAAATAATTTTAAGCTGAAGTGGAAGTAGAACACATGATCTAGTCACAATTCCGCTACTAATCTAATTACCCTCTTATTATTTTTTAATTGTCTTATATACTTTGAGAGCTTAATGCTCCTGCATATACTTCTGCAATTGACGAATTGTAATTTTAAATTCCTGTATCATTTTTGGTGTACTATTCATCACTTGCTAATTTATTCAAATCCCCGACACCAACACCCAGCTACACCTTATGTTTGAAATAGAATGCCATCTTGAAGATATCGTTGTTATTTCTCTTCCATAGACTACTACTAATTATTCCACCAATATCTTTTCACACTCCACCACAAATATATACCTTCAACACTCCCAGCATGCTCTTCCCCTCCTTCCTCCCAATACAGTGCTTTTATCATATCGGATCTTGACTCCTGCAATAATTTCCACTAACAAATTCAGCTGCTCTTTACTTGCCCTCCAAATCCTCTGTTTGATACCTAGAATGTGGATCCCAAACTACACCACCATATTCAAGCAACGGTCTGACCAGAGTTTCATAATAAAATTCCGCAACTTCTCTGTAATATCCTCTTATCACCCTTTTGTAAAATTTTCCTACCATATTCCCAATGTGCTTTTCCCAGTTGCGATTGTTATAAAATGTTGAGTCAATATATTAACATTCAAGCCTTCAACAATCAACCCTTTTCTTGGGTCTAGGCCATTAGAAATAGGAAAATAATGGGGGGGGGAAATGAATTCGGCCATGACCTACTGACGGAACCATCCCGGCATTCACCTGGAGTGATTTGGGGAAAACTTTTTTTCTTATGGCTTTACATCTCGTCGACGTTGAGGTCATTAGAGGCGGGAAAAGGCAAGTGTCAAGGAACGGAAGGAATTCGACCATTCACTTTTGACAGAACCATCCAGGCATTGTCCTGGAGTGATTTCCGGCAACTGTCAAAAACCTAAATCTAGGTGGCTTCACGATGATTCGAACCCACATCCCCGGAATGTGAGGCCAGAAGGGTAAACCGTTCACCCACTACGCTGATTCGCACCAAGTAAGTTCCCATAATAAGATACTTTTAGAATTAAATGTCTAGAACGTGAAATTTTTTTGTAAGTCCTTAAGAGTACTAGGGATTTATTCAATGATTTCAAATAGCAATATGACCCTACAACCTCTTTTTTTTATTTTATTTCTGCAAGCAAAATTCCTATCAAAAGTTATTCGGCAACTTGTTTTTCTTAAATTCTAATGTTTGTAGGTTATATCAATTAGGGTATTTATAAATGTGACCCCATAAGACTTCATTTTTACTAATACGATGATTAAAAACGAAGAAATTCTTCCGTTCCGTATAAATTCCTTGTGTTTCTTGATCCTACTAATTTGGCGACCTCCCCACTCCACCACTTTCCTCTCGGCGTCACTTCGTTGTATGGAGAAGGTCGCCTCTTTTCTTTGCTCCATGGTATAGGCACGCACTATTCTGTAGAGGGCATAATCGTCTGTGAGTGGCCATCATCGCCTATAATCGTGAGTAATCGTGAGCGATTGATTATTAGTTTTCGGTGTATCAAAGGAATGTGTGCCGATGATCGTGCGCGTGTCCACACAATCGTCCATCATTCAGTCGCGCGCAGAGGTCCGAAACATGACTTTTTCGCAATCAGTGGAGATATTTTTTTGCATTAGATATTCAAAGTCGCTAGATGACATGCGATCGAAGTTATAAAATTCTGAAGACAGCTCTGATAGTTCGGCTAGCTGTTTATTTGTGGTTTGTTTGAAAAAATAAAAGAAATCGTGTATATGGATGGAGAAGTGGAAACAAAGTCACAGGAGAGAGCTACCTAATACACAATAAAAGGAGGCTCTGTACCTTTTCAGTTGCGGTGGATAGTCAACATCCACCATTTTCTCTTCCTCCAAATATTTTACATGACTTTTTTGTTTTGTTTTTGATGCTCATTCCGATAATGGTTATGTGTATTCAGCAAATAGATAGCAGCAGCTTGTGCTATTTTTCTTTGTGCATCGTTTCTGCCTGGTCATTATTTAATGTTATCCAGTTATGTCCAAAAGATTATGGTCATCTCTTCTTTAGTTATACGGTCACCTTTTCTTCTTTTTTAAATACGTTATAGAAATTATCTGATTCATGAGAGAAACGTAAGCCTTTCTTTCTACAAATCATAACTTTAATTCAGTAAATTAATTATTTTACACTGTTCCGCCAACACCAGCCGAAACTGCACATATCATGACTGAGCTCGATATTTCTTTGCAACCAACACAACAATCAAAAACCTAATGAAAACAAAACCACAAGAAATCTATAAAATTATGTTTATAGAGTAAATTACTAGTCTGTGATCACCACAAGCCGCTATCACTTTGACGTCAATTTTCAACTGACAGCAGTCAATAAATGAAAATTCACAGACAGCAATTCATGATCGCGACGATGATGGCCACCTTTTTGATCGTCCAATGATGGGCGATTGTGAAGAGCAGCCATTAGAATTCCGAAATCTGCCGTGTTCGTCCAGGGACCATTATTATTGATTTGATAGTTTTCAAAATAATTTATAATTTAATTGCGAATTCTTATACCAAGACATTTTTACCTGAAGTCTTTGATAAGCATTTCATTTTCATTTAATTGCGGTGGAACCCACGCTCCAGTTACAAATTTCCCTGCAAAACCATTTTTTTTCTCGTTTCCTGTACCCTCCTGCTCTTGCCTTCTACAGATTTCAACTTTGATATTTTTCAACTTTTTGGGAAAATTATCCATCAATTGTCTTGGAACCTCATTCCAGTCCCCTACCCTCTTACCTACAAAAGAAATCTTCCCACACCCTTGAGTCTGAATCGAGTACCAGCTTGTGGTCCTTGTCATCTTTTTCCTTCCATGCGTTACCTTTAATAATTAAACAATTGGTTTTCCACAAATATCTTTCAACAACTCGTCACCAATATATGCCTTATAAATTCTCATGACCTTCTTCACGTTCCTCCTGTCTTCCAATGAATCCAATTCCTGTTATTTTATTATATCAGTTACTAATTGTGTTCTGTTGTAATTATGAGAGATAAATCTAGCAGTCCTACTTTGTACCCCCTCCAAATCCAGTATTTGATACCCAAAATGTGGCACCCATAGTACACCACCATATTCTGAGGATTTAAAAATGGCATAGTTATTAATTAATTTGTTCAGTGAGATATTAGTGACACTAATTCACGGTTATATCAGAAAATGAGATTATCCGCACAACTGGAGGTGAGTAGATTAGAAAATTTGAAATTAAATATGAAGATATTATGAGGGATCTAAGGAATCTAAAAAAGCGTAAAGATGCCGGTGTTGATAATATTACTACAGATGTCTTCAAGTTAGTAGGATGGCGCATTCTAACTTACCTTGAAACATTATTTAAATTTATTCCGGATACTCTTTGTTTACCATATGACTGGAAAGTGCGATTTTAGTACAGGTACACAAAGGAGAGGTGAGAAATTAAAAAATTACGGGCCAATCAGTCCGTCATCAGCTGTAGCTAAATTAGCAGAGAGACTAATATGTAACCACATCAAAAATATACGTGCTGAGTGAAAGTGGTTTCCAAGTAGGACCATGGCCCTTGACAAGGTTACTCATGCGAATCTCAGTTAGTAGTCCTTATGAAAGATATTTCTGATGAAATGGACAGTGAAGGTCAAGTTAATAGTGTATCACTGTATCTTTCAAAGACCATTGACAGAGTGAGCCATAAAATGATGCTAAATAAGAAAAAAAAAAAAAAAAAAAAATGTTGAAGTTGATAAAAATGTAATTTTCTGGGTAGAAAAATTCTTAAATGGTACAAAGCAATATGTTAGGGTAGGAAATGCAGTATCAAAAGAATTAAGAGTGAACAGGGATAACCATAGGTTAGTGTATTGAGACCATTGTTATTCGCTATTCTAATGAATGATTGTGTTAATGGTTTATTGTCAGAAGTTAGATTGTTTGCAGTTGACATAATGTTATATAATAGGATCAAAACAATAGGATACTGTAAACAGCTGCAGGGTGAATCTAGATAACTAGCTGGGTGAGACAACATGGGACAAAGATAAATGCAAAGAAGAGCCATTTTATTGGGTAAACAGTTAAAAAGTTATGATCATAAAGTGGGGAAGCTGCTACTTATTAAAGACTCGAAATGTAAATACCTTGGCAAAACATTTGATAGTAAACTTAACAGGACAGGACACATTGGACAGGTAGTAGGGAAAGGGTTCAAAATCCTTCACCTGTAGGGAAGAGTGACGAGTGGGTGTGCTAGAGAAGTAAGGGAATTTGGGTACAAAACTCTGGTCACACCACTGCTGGGATATAGTGGTGTAGTTTGGGACCCACATACAGGAGTTGGGGGGGGGGGGTACAGAGGAGGGCTGCCAGACTTGTCTTTGGAAATTACCACAAATCACAATTGGTAACAAATATGATAGAGGACATAGAGTTGGATTCATTGGAGGATATAAGGAGTGTGAAGAGAGTCATGGTAGTGCAGTCGAGATGAAAGATCGAAAGATATTGGTGGGAAAA
>JARYHS010006251.1:0-21962 GCA_031002005.1 Vandiemenella viatica
TCAATTGTTTCTTTAAGTTCCCAGGGAGAGTTCTTCGTTAAGAACATAGTAATACTATAACATCTAGGGTATCTCTTGCTAATGCCATTCTCCACTGTTAATCCTCCATTTATAAGAAATCCCACTTACAAATTTCTCATTGTTTTTCAGTAGTAAAGTCGTTAAACTATTTCATCTGAATAGCTACACATGTTAAGGCGTCGCGTAACATTCCTGTGCTTGCGGTCTCAGATTTGATGCCCACTTAGGCAAAAAAAAAAAAAAAATTCTTGCCTGCTTTCTCTTTCGCAACTATTTGGGGAACGTGCACAAACTACGTGGCTCGGTCCAGGGGGGTTGTTGGGGGGGTTGGCTGGAAGACTACGCTGGGCTACGTGGGGGGAGGGGGGTTCCGAGCCAGGCCACGTAGCTTTCCTTTCATAACATTTTTCACAGTTAAAATGATGAACAGAACACACAACAGCAAGTGAATATTTATTTCCGTCAGTTAATTATCTCCGTATGTAATTTACAATCGTCTGACAAGAGAAAACAGTGCAAAATGTCGTCTGGAATCAAAAGGGAAAAAAGCTACGTGCACGTGAGGGGGGGGGGGGGTAGAGGCAAAAGCCACGTAGGTCTACGTGGGGGGGGGGGGGTTCAGAGGAGGCCAAAATGGAGCTACGTGGTTTATGCACGCTCCCCAAGTAGGGATTGCCAACTGATTAAGTTAGCTCACCACGCAGTCTGACAGACGATGTGGTGCGCTAACTGTCTCTCTTACATATCTATAACTTTTACAGAAACAACTCATACTTTTTGTATTCTTTACATGAATTATAATTATATTTATTTTTTAAATCAGGTGAACGAAATTTTTTTTAAATTTATTTTTTGAAAATTTAATTTAAAATACTTGCGGCCATATTTTGATATGTAACCCGGCAGAATCGTATTCTGCTAGTAATACTTATACATACAAATTGCATTTTAATCAAATAACAGATGGACAAATAAATAGAAAGGCTTTTACTTCGGGCATCCATTGTCTATCAGAGGTTGTGTGAAGGTCTTGTCGTTGGTAACGATCATTTTTCCGGTGAAAACCGTCTGGTCGGGTTTTTGTTTCCATTGTCATTTGGTCCCGTCAACAAGATCACCGCTGCCCACGGACATCTCTTGTACCAGGAAAGCTTCATTGTCATCGCTTCGTCGCGCCTGCGTCAACAGTCGGCTGCTCGCTTTCAGTACAACAAAGAAACAAGCTTGCGGTGTCAACTAATGAGCCCCTTTTGATCACTCTCGGAGCGTTACACCTCCACACGCCAAAAGCTAACGAATGTAAGTCGCTCTAAGAAAGAAGTGAGCGGCCAATACCGGAATCGCCCAAACTTCCGACAAGAAAACACTGCACGTAAGTTTGTTGTTAAAACTACCGTGGGATGTTATTTCACACAGCCTGAACCATTGCCTCACACATGTTTTCTCCTGTCGTTGGGGGATCTGTAAAACAGCTTCTTGGAGTGGTGAATTTTTTTAACTTAACGTTTGTTGAACCAAAGCCGTCTTTGTAAGGTCTCCTGCCCGAAATCCCTCTGGTCGAGAAGCACGTTTTTTATTGCCTGTCTTTCAAACTTACGTTAAAAGCATCACTTGTAATCCCTGACCGTTTACAGGTAGTTGGGCCTCCGGTTTTTGTGTTCTTTGCCGAAAAAGCTCGTTCGCTTGTGTCGAGGTATCTGACACGTTGCGTGTCCCCGTTAATTTTTCTATTATCGCCTCGTCCACAGGTCACTTTTCACTTGACTAAACCGAGCGTGGTGGGTGAGCGGTTAACATTCTGGCCTCGAATTCGGGAGGATGTCGGTTCGAATCCCCGTCCGGGCATCCAAATTTGGGTTTTCCATTGTTTCCCTAAATCATTCCAGACGAATCCGGGGATGCTTCCTTCAAAAGGCCAAGGCCGAATTATTTCCCCTTCCTTGTCCCCAGTCTCATCCCGCCTCTGATGACTCGATGTCGACGAAGCGTAAGGCCATAAAAAACCACTTGACCAAAAATGGTTAACCTACACACTAGAGACTGCCGCTGGCGAGCAAGGGAGAAATGTATGAATTTTACAACATGCAGACGGAATGTAATCTGTAACTCATGGAGGGTATTATACTACTACCTAGAGCAATGGAAGAGCTGAGATAGGATTGCTGAAGAGTAGGTTTGGAATCTCATATTATAAGTCGACTATGACGAATACTGCCATACAAATGAAATCCTTCAGTTTGATCGAGTGTCTTAAAGCACCGCCATAATGGACTTGGGGTAGTACAACGAACGCAGGTAGAAATTTGGAGTGCAGCATACTAAATCCCCCATTCCCCAGATCAAATTACATGTTAGAGAGCAAAGCACTGAAACGCATTAGGATAAAGTTTATGTAGTTTACAGACAGTCGGAAACACTCAGTTGAGCTTTGTTTGATGCATTCCTCCATTTGTTCCTGGATGAGTGCAATTCTTCGTCACAGCGTAACCATTGCGACATACTTACTCAACTATCTGCTTCATATGTTGTAATATTTCTTTTCCTCTGCAGTTCCTCTCCTCGACTTTTTATTACTAACAAATCAACTAATCTCACGTGTGTTCTAATGTCACTCATCATTGTCTCTCTTTTTTTCGGGGAGAAGCTTCCAATCTTCTTTCCTCACCCATAAATTCCAAAACATGTTCATTTTTTACTTTATTTGTCCGTTTTAATTTGTATCATCTTAAAATGCTTAAATTTTAATTCTTTCACCTCCATTACTTGTTTTGCTCTTTATTTACACAGTGTTAGATAGTTAATTTCGTGGTAAATTTTTGTTTTTTGTTTTTTAAGAAGATTTGTATAACTTGTACTCTCTTATTTTGAGATTGTTCTTACTTTGGGCTTAAGTTATAATTTTGTTTCATGAATAAAAAATTTCTCTTACTTTCCCTACTACATCTCATAATACTTTTATATTTAGTCCGCTGTTACTATCATTCTTACATTTTATGGTTCTTTGTCTTCACTTATTTTATATTTTTACCAAATTTTTTTCACAATATTTTTTCATACCATTTATACTGTTTCAGTACCTTCACTTCTGTCTACTAATATCAACATACCACAGCATAAGCATACTGATTGTTTCTTATCAAAATTTTAAGCCACATCCAATTTTTCTTTTACTGCCTTGATTACTTATTCTACACAAAAGTTGAATATTAGTTGAGATGAACTGCAATCTTTGTTTACTCCCTTTTCAAATGATACACGTCTCTTGTTCTGCTACCTTTCTTATAATCACCTGATTCCTATGTAGATTATAAATTACTGTTTCTATATCGATACTTGAATTTTTCAAAATTTTGAACATGTTGTCCCCCCTCAAATATTATGAAAAGCTTTCTCTAAGTAGACTAATGGCATAAATGTTATTGATCTATCCTTCTAATTTAATTTTTATCATGGTTTTATTAAACCCAAACAGATCTAATATATCTTTCACTTAATATTCCTACTTTAAATTATCCTGGTAACAATTTGAATCATGTCGCTCTGTATGTGACAGTTTTCACATTCTTGTCTTGGAGGGAGTCACGATGATTTTAAATATCCCCTCCTTCTTAATACTAAGACATCAGTTTTGAATAATATTTGGTTCTTTCTTCTCCTAGAGATTTCAGAAGTTCTTGAGGAATCTTATAATTTCCTGCTATCTTATTCGAGTTCAGATCATTTCAAGCTCGGTCAGATTCTATGCTTAAAACAGGATCTTTTACATTATCAATACCATCCAACATTTTCATCTTTTTACAGCGTACTGTTTGTGAGGTCTTATGTGTCATATAGGTTAACTCTTTATTCTAAGTTTAGCTTAAGCATCAGCATATTATACTTTAATACACGTTTTCTATATTTTTCCCCCAAATTCTGTTTGATCCTCCTATAACCTGGACCTACTTCATCTTCACCAATTTCATTATTTATTTTATCATGCGTTTTGGGCAGCCATTTATCCTTAGCTTTCTTGCATTCCCTCTTTATCTCATTTCTAAACTATGTGTAACGCTTTTTTTTTCTACTTAATTTTGAGCATTTTAGCCATTAACTACAAAAAAAAAATTGTGATCCTAGGTTTACGGCTAGCTTTTTTCCTTATTCTCGACGTTTCTTTACCACCTTCAATAATCTACTTCTTCAGTGGAATTTGTTTCACACATATTTCTTAGATCCATATTTACGAATGTTTTTCATGTGAGTCTGTTAACTCCAAGTCTGTTTTGCTTGTGGTGCTTCTTTGTTCTCCTAAATTTCAGGGTGCGCTTCATTATAATGAGATTATTGTTAACCACGGGAAATGCTTTACAGTACTGGAATTGCTTTCTGAACCTCTGCTTTGCTAAGATATAACTTAGCTGATGTCTACCTGTATTCTCTAGTCGTTTAGATGTATATATTATTTCCGTGTGATTCTTAAATAATACTTTATAGCTTAAAAATATGTTTGCTATAAACAGTTTGCATTTTTTGAAAGATTTTAAAAGGCGTATTTCTTCGCTCATTTCTTTCTTCCAGACCGAAATTCGTTAAAGTACGCGGTCCTTTTCGGATTACAACATTCTAATCTCCCATGATCATTGAATTTGCCATCCCTTTCTCATTACAAATTGAGTGTTCATTTCCGATATATATTTTCTCTATTTCATCATCAACATCTTCTGATGTTTGAATATACGCTTATATTAACGTGGTTGATACATGTTTAGCTTCTATTGTACTTTCATACAAATAATTCTGTGCATGAACGGTTAGTAATACCTCACTCGTTTCATAATCTCTTGTCCATTATAAATCCCACATCAGTAATCCCACCGCCAACTTGTGTGCTTGTTAGAACATATTCTACAGAACATAAATCCCGCACGTCCTTACCTTTAACTTCACTAATCCCAACAACATGTAATGGAATTCGTTCCTTCTAGCCCTAATCAGAATTCTAACATTACATGTTCCGACTTCAATAATGTTTTCATTAATACTGTTGACTCCTCGCTGAGCAATCTCCGTTAGTAAATCCGATTGGTGGACTGTTTTATCTCCGGAGTATTTCACACAGGAAGAAGCCATCATTCCATACGAAATTCAGAGGATTTACATGGCCCCTGGATTCCCTCAGGATCTTTCATTGCCTTCTGAATTCCCATGCTGCTGATCATTTCTGATCGATCCATCTTTATTGCCAAGAACTAGCGGGTGCTTTAAACCAAACCCGCTCCTTCATCCTCCACTCAGGAGGCCGTTCGCAAACAGTGGATGACCCTTTGGGAGCGTGCACAAACTACGTGACTCGGTCCAGGGGGGGGGGGGAGGGGTTGGCTGGAAGACTACTATAGGCTATGTGGGGGGAGGGGGGAGGGGGGGTTCCAAGCCAGGCCACGTAGCTTTCCTTTCATAACATTTTTCACAGTTAAATTGAGGAATAGAACTCACAACAGCATGTGGATATTTATTTCCCTCAGTTAATTATCTCCGTATGTAATTTACAATAACCTGACAAGAGAAAACAGTACAAAATGTCTTCTGGAATCAAAAGGAAAAAAAAGCTACGTGCTACGTGGGAGGGGGGGGGAGAGGCAAAAGCCACGCAGGACTACGTGGGGGGGGGGGGGGGGTTCACAGGAGGCCAAAATGGAGCTACGTGGTTTATGCACGCTCCCTTGCTATACGAAGCATTACATTTCTTATTTATTTTTTGCAAAGTTTATACTAATTCATTTTCCACACCAGTAAAATTTGATGAAAGTATATTTCTTTAGTGTGACAACATCTGTCATTTCATTTTCTTTTCTGATTTTTTAGTTTTGAATCATACCAGACACATTTCCAGGTACACGCAGGCGAAGTCGCGTGCAAATGCTCGACAATCGTACCCTGTAATACTCAGGGCTATGTCGGAGCGTATTTTTCTAATGGGAAGGAATTCAGCGATGGCGTTTTGAAGGGACTTTCCTGACATTCGCCTGGAGTTATTTGGGAAAAACCATGGACAATCCAAATCTCGATCGCCAGACGGGGATTCGAACCCGCCTCCTCCCGAATACGGGACCATAGCTGTCAAAGCGATTGATATTGATGATCTAAGATCCCTGCCATAATTCTGGTAGTTCGGAATTAATGCACAGAAAAGCAAGGAGTAAAATAAAGAAAAAATTTCAAAATTCAAAGTTTTTTTTTAAGTGTGCTTTACGGTTCGCGATAGCGGGGTCATTAGAACCAGAATACAAGGGACGGGAAGGAAATCAGCCATTTCCTTTATCAACGAACGATTCCAGCGATTTTGTGGAACCATGGGACACCAAAATTATGAATTAGAAACAGGATTCACGCGAATGCCAGGGCGGAACGCGGAAAAACTTGGGTGCGACTTGAAAGAAGATTAGTAGACGCTGTAACATATGAGACTCGTCCAGTTAGTACATACCTGGTAAATTCACATTTTTTTTTTTTAAAGAAAAGAAGTTGTGGTCTGTGTTTCCACAAACTGCCTCCAATGTCATTCCAATGTTTCAAAAAAATTCAAGAGGGAAAGAATGTGACAGTACAAATGACGTCCTCATCTGACTTGAAATAGATACCATACAGAAACTTTTCATAGTTTGAGGATAAGCCCGTGATGGCAGATCGGCTAAACTGAGAGGATTTGGTACCAAATGAAACTCACATTAAAGAATTGAAGCGGCGCAGTAAGCCACATGTGACTCGTGGCCTTGATAATAGCAACTTTTTGAAGACTTGTTACTCTTTTTTTCCTTGAGAGCTTTCGCAAATACCTCACATGGTTAGGATAATGTACCTACTTGTTGTTTTCGCATTTTTTTAGAAAATCTAAAAGCAGTACACTCTAAAAACTGTCCATTTCCTTTCCACTACACTGACTTTTCCTTAATTTCTTTGATAAAGTGATGCGCCAATGTCTGGTCCATAGTTACATATGGTTCATCGAAATCTCATGGATTGGCTTGATAGTAGACCAGATTTTTTATATGCATCTACCTGATCACTACTTCTGATTCAAGTTTCGGTACCTAACGGGTGAAAGCCTTTCTCATGTGCAAGAACACTCTCAGATTTGCTTCTGTTCTTGGAATGCAACTTATCTCCTTGTTAACCTTCCATCTATCATCACTGCCTCATGCACAATATCGAAATATTCCTGAGTGATCGTCTCCAGCGGCCTTCGTATCTACAGTGCTGGTTCTCCCCCATGTTGTAGGCACCCTCCTGTACTGGTGCAATGTGTCATGTCTGTTTTACACAAATATTTAATCGCAACATGAATTTATTTCTTTTCAATTTACAGAAAAACCTACAACTTGTCCACTTTCAGCACCCGTAACTAAATAAGGATACATTCCAGGATGTTATAATTTGGAAAACATTCTACAAATTACTCAAGAATTATATGCAGGTTTCGAACGGTTCTACTGTTTCGTTTTCCTGGGCATGCCAAGAACTTTATGGGACAAACCTCGTCGAAAGAGTACACTTAATTTGTTTGCTTGTGGCTTAACGCCCAAGGACCGGGAAGGAATTCAACCATGGCATTATGAAGGAATTATCCCGGTATTCGCATAGAGCGGTTTCCGGAAATTGGAAAACCGAAATCGGGATGGCTGGACGAGGATTTGAACCCATGTCCTACCTAATGCGAGATCAGAGCGTTACTGCCACCCACGACGCTACTACATTCCCATCATTCATCATTTACATCGCCAACACTGGTGAATGACATTTCTCCCACTGTATTACAATTAATGAAGCCTTTAAAATTACAGAAAGCTTTCTGATCAGTGTGAAAACACTCACTATAAAATTTGCGATGAAGCTTTGAAATAGTAGTACTGTTACCAATCTAGTTGTTTCATAACCGTAAGGGAAGGAAGTTATTAACACACGCACCACGGACATTAGCAGGAGTGAGATACAATACACCATTTGAAAAATAGTTTTTTTTTTTTTAATCTGTATATTGATAGAGATAGCGTAACTGATAATCCAGAACACTAAAGGAAAATGTTTCCTAAATTTTCATACCACATCGTTCTGGGGTACTACGTTGAGTTGACATCAACCTGGAACCACCACAATACAGTGCATGGTAAAAGTTCTGCTCCACTAATCGGCTGTATACACTAAAGGTGACCATACACGATCGCTCCATTTGGATGTCATCCGTATGGATGACATCCATGCGGATGACATCCAAAAGCGTAGCACATACACGATCATTCCATCACTCCAGTCAGCCACGACAATGAAAAAAGAGGCAAAGCAAGCAACAATAGGTTGTCAATTTGCTATACAACAATCTAGTTATGCAAAGTACTAAATAAAATGAGCCCAAATTAATTTTAAAGGATATTCAAACTATAGAATACTGAATAAAAGTCCTGAGATTTAAATTGACGTCCAAAAAAAGTGCGAAATTATGAAAAATAAGCTCTGCAATATTACGAAAACTTTTAAAAATACTAGAAAATGATTATAAAACAGATTTATTACATTGAAATACTTTAGAAGCCTGAAAATAGTGACAGGTACGTCAAATGTAGTACAAGTAGGCTCACATAAAATTAATCTTATCATACTATGATCTTTTTTCCTCCAACACGGTTTCTCTGTTGGCGTTTATTTTTAAATAATATTAGCAATTGAGCTATTGCCACAATTATTTATATTTTGTCATGGTAGTCAGGATTACAGATCCTACAAGCATGGCAAGTCCTTATACTTCTCAATAATCTTCAGCACAAAGTCTTATTGAGACGATATTATTATTTATTTTAAAAAATAATAATAAAATAATCGCTCTAATTGTTACTTAATAATATTTAAAACTGTATTATTTTCAATTCTACATTCAAAATAATATTTAACTAGTAGCAAAACAAATATTTCTATAGCAGGTTCAAAACAAAAAAGAAATGGTACAATAGTGCATAGTCCACTCAAGGCACTGATGTTGTCTGCTCGGTGGTCGGTGACAGAATGAGAAGAGTTTGGACCGCAGTTTCGCCATACACGAGACGACTGGTGTGATGGCTTGGTGTCGCTCCACGTGGTTTTCCCCACACACCGTCAGTTGGCTTGATGGCATGATGGACGAAACTGATGGATATTGGACTGACCGGATATCCAAATAATCCTGTCACTCCACGTCATCCACATCAGTTTCCCCACACACGATGCTATAATGGAGTGACATCGCTCCATTTGGACGGATGGAGCGATCGTGTATGGCTACCTTTAGGAAAACGATGCACACTCTGGGTAATCCAACATCCAAACGACTAGTTTTGTTATTATAATACAAACCCAAATTTGTTTGCAGCATTGAACCTGACGAGTGAGCCGCAACGTCCGGTTTTTTCCAGAATCACTCCTAATGGATGCCGCATGGTTTCTTTACAAAAATCCTATCTTTAATGGCCTTATTGATGACGTGCGTTAAGGTCTCAATCACCGAAAAAAGTATTTCGTTAAATTTTAAGTGAAAGGCCGTCACCTTCTTGAATCTGACTTTTTTAATTAAAATTTCTTTTAACAATTTCGATGTTTGAAACTGTAAGTTTTTTTTTTTTGTGAAACTACTACTGCAATAAGAAAGAATTACAGAGTAAGAATTCTTTAGTGTTCTTGGAGTCAAAGTATAGCAAAGTTTTCGAATTTCTGTTTTAGAGAAATTGAAAAGATTTAGCGTACTAAATATTACAAAAATAAAAGTTTGACAAATCTGATTACCAAATTTCATTGGAATGCATTTGTCCAGAAATACCAGACGCTTAATCAGACTTTTGGGAGGGAAATTTTCTACAAGATTTATTGGTGACTAGAACAATTGCTTGATTTCATAACATTATGTGAACCTCAGTAAAAATCTCCCATGATAATTCCATGGACTTCAGATGAGGGTCGCGCTCTATTTCGTATTTGATCTATAGACCAACGTTTGCTTTAATTTGAGGAATGAGTAGAAAATAATTAAATTTATTGCAAATTAGTACAGTTTTGGAAACAAGAATGTTAGTACGTTTTCCGTATTTTTGCACTTTGTAATCTAATCAAGTGCTGGAGAAGCCCTTCACGAGAAAGGAGGAATGTAACAAGTTAAGGAACATAGGACAGTACAGTTTTAATCATTGTACTGTATGTCATGCCAACATACTGCAGTGATATCCCCCACATCCTAAAAACCGTCTTCTCAGTTTCTTGTTTAAGGAAAAAAAGACATGAATTCTGATTTAGTGGATGACCGTCGAACACTATACACTCGGAGGTCCAGTAGGCACTTTCATGTGGGAGTATCGAACAGCGGTAAAGTAGAATGTTGGGTACACGCGATTCCATCTCTTTGTGTAGGTTATGCAACTGTGACCTGCTTGAAGGATCGAAGCTTGGCTTGACCCTGACACGAGCGGCGACTCCTTGACCACATCACGCGACGTCAAGGTAGCCATTAGATAAACAGCCGTCCACCGCCACAGCAATCTAAATTTTATCTCACCGAGATGCAAACGCGTTGAATCTTTTAAGATAATTCGTTCGTCGTTAAACATACATAATGCAACTGAAAAACCCAGAAAAAGAATTCACAGTTTGCTGATCTATAAATGACTCTCAAACAATGCCTGTCCATTAACCATTCTGGTGGGGGAACTTCGTCCTTATCCGTGCTTGGAGCTTTCATGAAGTAATTAACTGAAGGTATAAATAGACACATACACGTAACATGATGCTGTTTTAACAAATCTTGTAGCCAGAATATAAATAAAATAATTATTAATAACATTTTTTCCATGATGGATTGGTGGAAATCCGCGACTGTGATATCAAATTTGGGTTGATATTGAAAGCAGCAACCAGTCACAATTTGTTGTTATTATGTTTATTTAACCATTATCGGTTTCAAGCTCGATGCTTATCATCAGATGGTTTGCAAATCATCTGATGATAAGCGTCTTGCTTAAACCGGTAATGGTTAAATAATCATAATAAGAACAAAGTGAGAGTGGTTGCTGCTTTCAATATCAACCAGAAAAAAATTATTTTAGTTATATGACTTATAATGATAATAGTTCCGTGTGGTCGTAATGACCTGGTGACAGGTTTTCTATTGGCTGCGCATTCCACCCCTATCATAGCCACTTTAAGCTTGCCCGGTAATACTACCGGGTACGGGGGACCTACAGTTTAACTTGGAATCCGAACCACGGAAGCGTTTTGACGTACTACACATCAAGCTGTTCCAGAGGTGAAGGTTGGGTTAAGGGCCTATGAAAATCCCCGCCGAGACAGGGATTCGGGCCGGAGACCTTTCGATCCCGAGCCAGACATCATAGGCCGATCGTCCACTGGAACAGAATTTCGCCCGAAACGCCCGATTTGACGGCCGACAATTTCGTCCGATTAACCTCGTCCACTGCAGCCGAAATACGTCCGACACACATTGCCGATCCGTCATTGTTGCTTCACATCAAGCGAATGGGGCGTTTTTATAAAATGCACAATGACTTACATTTCGTAAAAACAGACTATACCTTGCCCTCGCGAAACATTACAAGATTCAGGGCCGTATTTAGGATGAGTAGACCCTTAGGCTGAACCTGTGTTGGGCGCCCTACCCCGCAAACATTTTGAAATTCAACTTCGCATTTTATACAGGGTGTCCAGAAATGGACTCCCTTATTTCAACATTAAATATCTCGAAAACAAAGATCGATAGAGGAATGCAGTAAACGGTATGTTTATTGTGACAGCTGTAAGAAGTGTATACAGCAGTGTGAAATAATAGTTACATAAGCTGCTAACAGATGGCGCTGTACGTTCATATCAGCATACATAAGTGAAATAATCGTATGAAAACAATCTTTGCAGACAATCACATCACAATGTTTTCAAAATGTTTACCATTGGCACGTTTCAATGGTGGAACTGATCGCCCTGAGCTTCGGATCACTATTTAGGCATTACCTATGGCGATTACAGCGCCATCTGTTAGCAGCTTTTGTAACTATTATTTAACACTGCTGTATACACTTCTTACAGCTGTCACAATAAACATACCGTTTACTGCATTCCTCTATCGATCTTTGTTTTCGAGATATTTAATTTTGAAATCAGGGAGTCCTTTTCTGGACACCCTGTAGTTATTCGCTGCCAGCGGACGACCGGCCTTAAACACTAAGCCACCAGACCGCTAAGTTATATGACTATAACTCAGTTAAGAAATCTAGCAATGTACGAACAATTTCAGTTGGTGCAAACAATTTTGTCTAGCCAATCCTTCTGCTTCTAGCTTTACGCCTAATCGACGCCGAGGTCATAAGAAGCGGTAGAGGACTGCGCGCTAGGAAAAGAAAGGAATTTGGCCATGAAAATTTGAAAGAACCATCCTGGCATTTACGAACGGTGATTTGGAGAAACCCTGAAAGCAGAAATCTGGATGCCAGACGGGGATTCGAACCCGTCCTGCCGAAAGCGAGGCCAGAAACGCTTGGTTTGACAACACAAATACCAGCTACAGTATTTCCAGAGCACACAAAAGAAATAACATCGTTTTAATAACCATTTTTAGTGGTTCCCTTGACTGAAATTATGTATCCCCGACTGGAAGATTGTACCAATATCTCCTAACTTAAAGAAGGAAAACAAAGCAGAAACAACCACGAACGCCTGTCTGCTGCAGATGATACAGTACCGCGAAAATACGGGTTGAAAAGAAATCTCTCATATGAATATATCCCATATTCGAAATAGTACGCCTTTTTTTCAAACGCGACGTATAAAAAGTTTTCGATAATTGTCACAACATGAGTCTTGAAAACTATCAAATATTCGACAAAATAGAGTTTCATTCTAAATCAGCAATCTTGAATAGTGTAAAAAAAAAATGTTGTTTGAAGATGGAAATCATTCTTACTTTTTGACTTCCGATGAATAAATAAACTAAATATTTAATTCATTCACTCATGATACAAGCGAAATATCATGGTTTTTTTTTTCTATTTTTAATCCACCTTTCTCCAGATTATTATAAACGTTAAAAACTTTAAATGCCACATCTTTGAATTCAACTTCTACATAATAATTTTCTTTACGGTCCACAAATTTTTTTGTTTACTTTGCTGAAATCTCCTTTAAATTCTTTAACTGACGGCAGCTCCCTTGACTGAAACTCCTGATATTTCGCCAATTATTCTTCAAACCTGTTAAATAATTCAGTATCAAAATCAATAATTTTACGCCATGTTCTCCACAGTTGCAATCAGCAAGCTTCTCAACTCCTAACTTTCCATCCTACTTCCTCTTGAGAATTGATTAATTTGTTAGTGTATTCACCAAAATAAGGGTTTTTTTTCTGATCACTGTGACGATACTAGTCCTTTGATTTGGTTTTGTTTGTTATCTTACCGAGTATTCCAGTCGAGCATTGATACTTTCTTGAAAATTTCATTTTTTTTTTCTTTTTTTTGTGTCTTGTGTATCTGGCTCCGACGCCTTTGGCGTCCTGGCTAGAGTTGCATCTAGGTATCTTTTATCTTCTCTTTTGTACATATTTAGCCGTTACTTTGGCCTCCTTGGAGGTCTTTTGAACGGCTTTATGATGTGCGTTATTCTATTTGGTTAGCCGTTTTTAATTTGAAGGGTCTTGTATGATGGACAGGGGTGTTTTGTATTTGTGCCACCTCTTTTGGGCTATTGTTCCAATATTTTCCAGTTTGGGGTTTTCGTGGCGTGTGGCATTCAGTTTCTGGTGGAAAGTTTGCGTTAATCTTTTTACTGTTTCTGCTATTGTTTCTAATCCTGTTGCTTCGTGTAATTCCGTTATTCTAGTTCTTCTGTCTGCATTTAGAATTAATCGTAGGCATTTGTTTTGGAGCACTTGGAGAGATGATAAGTTAGTTCTACTTGTCATTCCCCATATTTGACAGCCGTAGGTAATTGTTGGTAATATAGTTGATCTGTAGAGCTGTAGTTTGGTTTTGAGGTTCATCTTGTTGCTATTAGTATGGGGTATAGATTCATGATTAATCCTGTTATATTTCTTTTCTTCTCCTGAATATGTTGCTTAAATAGAAGTTTTTCATCCAGGGTTACTCCTAAGTATTTGTGTTCTTTTTTCCATGGTATGTCTTCAGCAAAATTCTCAGGTGCTCGTTTGATGGAGGTCTTCTTTTTGTGAAAAATACTGCTGCTGATTTGCTTGAGTTTATGGTTATTCTATTTTTTCTACTCCATATTTCTATTTCATTAAGTTGGCGCTGCAGTCTCTTGATAGTTTTTTTGGTTTCCATCCACTGGAGTATATCGTGGTGTCATCTGCAAATTGAGCGAGTTGAACGTTGTCAATTATGGGCAGATCATTTATGTAGATGTTAAAAAGCGTAGGTGCTAGTACTGAGCCCTGTGGTACTCCTGTTTTCATATAGTGGATGGAAGAGCGCTTTCCTTGCCTCTCAACATAAAAGCTTCTGTTGTTTAGGAAGCTGATGATCAGGCATATTATCGTCCTGTCTATTGTGGTCTGCGTGATTAATTTGTATATCAGTTTTGAGTGCCACACCTTGTCATAAGCTTTGTGGATGTCTAGGAACACCGCGGCAGTGGATTTACTCCAATTAAACCCTTTACTGATGTCTTCCACTAAGTGCAATAGTTGTAGGGTTGCAGACATTCGTGGTTGGAATCCATATTGCTCTTGCCTTATCGTGTTCGCCTCACTTAATCTGCGCTGCATTCGTGTTAAGATAACTCTTTCCAGTACTTTTGCCATTGAGCTGAAAAGACTAATCGGTCTATTGTTTGCTGGTAGTGAAGGGTTTTTTCCTGGTTTTGGAATTGCGATTATTTTTGCCTGTTTCCACTGTCGGGATAGTAAGCCTTCACCAAACAGCTATTGATAATCCTTGTTAGAAGAACCAGTGCCTTTTTTGGTAGTTGTTTTAAATGTCTATTTGAAATTCTGTCCACTCCAGTTGCCTTGTTTGTCTTAAGCCGTCTTATGATGTTTTTTACTTCACTTGGCGTGGTCAGTTCTTTGTAGTCACCTATTCCATCTTCCATGAATCTGTTTATTGTTTCTCTAATTGTTTCTTCTTCCTCCTTTTCTGTCTCTGTTTGTTGCAGGCTATGGGATGAGTATTGTTCTTCAAAGTATTCTGCCAGTGCCTCAGCTTGACTTAGCGGCTGGTATATTGTTCTATTTTGTGCTGTTATTGGTGCTGCTGGCTGTCTGGGTGACTTCAATGCTCTCACCAGTCCCCATGCTTCTCTATGTTGTAGTGTAAGCGTTTCCATTTTGTTTTCCCATTCATTTGTTTTCCATTCTTGTAGCCTTTTTTGCATTTCTCTTTTGTATTGATTCATTTGTCTTTTGTCTTGAGGGTCGCGATGTTCCTGCCATTTTTTACGGTAGTGGTTTTTGAGACGTTTTAGATCAGACAGGTTTTTGGGTAGGTCAGTTCCATCGTCGTTTGGTTGGTAGTGATTGCTTACTGACGATTTATGTTCTGCTTGTAAAATGGCTTTTGTTAGGTGATTTATAGCTTTATTGATCTGTTCCGTCGTGTCCACTGGAAATGTAGTTTCAACTGAGTTGTGAAGATGTTTTTTAAATTGTTGCCAGTCCGTTTGTTTCGTGATTTTTGTGGATATAGTTGTATTCATCCAGTTATATATCTTCAAGAAGACTGGGTTATGATCAGATGACAGATCATTTATTGTAATTGGTTCAATCATACGGCTTATATTTTTCGTTATAACTATGTCTATAACATCCGGTCTATGGTACTGGTTTGATGGTATGTGCGTTGGTATTTTTGGTCCCACGATGCTGATGTTCATTTTTTCAGCGATTTTTAACAGTTGGTTTCCATGTGGGTTTTCCGTTTGTGAGTTCCATATTGGATGTTTTGCGTTTAAGTCGCCTCCCACAAGTACTTTTGGTCCCACGCTCATTATTTTATTAATGTCATCATATAGTAGGTCTCGGCTAGGTCTCAGATATGCTGCAACTATTGTAGTGATGCCTTCCTTTGTCTGCGTTTGGATTCCTGTGGCTTCTATGTTTTGTAGGTTATTTATCGTAATTGGTGAGTGAGTTAAGGACGTTTTGATTAGTATGGCTGTACCTCCACCTCTTTCATCTGTTCTATCTGTCCTGTAAGTTGTCATATTTCTTATTTTGAACTTTTGATGTGGCTTTAGGTGAGTTTCAGTTATATCACATCCAGGTTGTGTTGTTGTTGGAATGTGGATAGTTCATTTTTCTTTTGAAGTACACCATTTGCGTTCCATATTACGACATTGATGTCACGTTTTGGAGTCTGTGATGTTCTAGCCATTATTGGAATAAAGCCAAAACTCCTTGTAAGATAGCTTCCAGTTTTTCCCAGATATCCTGTGCTAAGCTAATTTTTCTTAGTGTAATTTTGATTACCTCAATTTTTTTGCTAATATTTCTAAGCGAAAATATGTCTTCCAAATTGTCGTCATGGGTCCTTTCTTGTTGTGAGTTTTGAGTTTCATTTTGGTTGTTTGCTTTGCTTTGTTTTCTTGTAGCGTCGGCGTAACTTTGTTGTTGGTTTTTGTTTATTAGTGACTGCTTGTTTAAGTCTGTTGATAGTGGAGGAAAATTATTTGTCAAATTCTTGTCTTCTTTCGAATTGTTTTTCTCATCGGGGTTTGCTAATTTTTGATTTCTTAATGTTGCCCTATTCATTTTAGTTGATAGTGCTTGCTGATAAGCTGGACATCCTCGCCAAGAGGCAGGATGGTCACCGTTGCAGTTTATACATTTGGCTGCTGTATCACGCGTTAAGGGGCAGTTCCTAGTCTCATGTAGTCCTGAGCATTTGACACAGCGGCTAGGTAGCGTGCAGTAGTTGGCCGTGTGTCCAATGCGTTGGCATCTTTTGCACTGTGATGGGCCATCCTTCTCTCTATATCGTTCCACATGAATTTTAACGTAATTGATATCTTTTTCATAGTATATTTCTTCAGATTTTTTGCTTGGCGTTAATGTTATACAATATATAGGAAGGAGTTTCAGTTCTTTTGTGGTTGGGTCCCTGGTTTTGAATTGATGAATGTTCTCTATTGGGTATCCCCTCGACGAAAGTATTTCTACTATTTCTTTTGCGTCGACATTTTCTGGTAGTCCTTTAATTACCACTTTTAATGGTTTCTTGTCTGGCGTTTGATGGGTGTAGAAACCTATCTTCCGTTGATGTAAGAGTTTTTTACTTTAAAGTAGTCTTCCATGGTTTCCATGTGGTATTTTACACTATCTCCTCTGAATACTACTTTCAAATTTCCAGTTATTTGCTTTTTTATTTCTTGATTTAGGTTAAATAGGTTTCCCGTTTTGTAGCTTACAATTGGAGGTATATGTTGTTTTTGGGTTGGCTGGATTTCTTGACATATCATTTCGTCGTCATTTCTGGTTTGTTTGTTTTCTTCATTTTCGTCGGTATTTAGAGGAGTGAATCTATTTGTCAGTTTAATCTGGTTTCTTGCCTCTTGTCTCACGTTTTGCATTTGTTTTTGTCTTCCCTCTGCCCTTCTTCTTTTGTCTGTCACAGTCTCAAATGGTTGAGCATCAGAGTCGTATCTTCCGGTACAGAAGCTTGCCCCATCAAATCTGAATATCTCTCGGTTTGAAAGATTCTTCATGTCTTGTCCATCCTCCAGTAAGTTAGATTCGTCCATTAAGAAATCAGGCATATCCAGTGTATCATCGTTGGAGTCTTCTTCGTCAGAGATGTTGCGTTCGCTAGTTGATGTTTCCTTACTCGTAGCCATAGTTATCACCAAAATTACCTACAGCAATTATCTGTCGTTATGCCAGATAATTACCGAGCAGCCGCTCACTTTCACGTCCACCAGTCCACAGTTTAAACCAAATCGATAACCAGTAACAAGATGCCGCGTCGTCCACTATTAGTTACTTCCGCATACACAAGTTCCAGAGCACAGATCAAATCGATGTCCAGTACAAACACGCTGCGTCGTCAACAAGTTGCTGTCCACTATATCGCCGAAGAATCACAAATCCAAAGCACTGTCCAGTATAAACACGCCACGTCGTCAACAAGCCAATCTTCACTATACACTTCGTAGAACCGTAACACTCGCTATCGCTGTTCACTAGGAACTGTGAGTGTCCCGTTGATTGGTGAAAAATTTCATTTGATATCTCAATTTTATATAGTGGTCACTGCATACAGCAGGTAGCAGAGAAATGTAATAGCGCTATTACTACAGTTACTTCAACAATGGTTCAACAAACGTTGCAAGGAAACTATACAGGTCGGTAAATTCTGTGAAACCATAACTGAGGCACGCGTGCAAGGTATTAAAATCCGTGGTTAGTTTTCCAAGAAGGATTTTGAAAAATACTAGGACAAGGCCCGTTATACCCACAGCGTGCGTGACTATTTTTAAAATGCGTACCGATAACCACCCCATAGGTTGTGGTAAAAAAAAAATAGTAATAATAATAATAAAATTAAAAAACAACCTTTTTACAAAGTAAAATCCACTCTACCCTTCGTTTTTTCACTACTTCTTCCACAACAGGCAGTGCGAAGTAAACAGAATACACATTGATTAAACCAGACTCGCAGTGAGAAAATGACAACGCATCTCTGTCTGCCATTAAAATCTTTGACGGAAGTTATTATTGTTATGAAATAGTTTCTAAAGAAAGCATAAATTCATAAACGAAAACAGATTATTTATTTTTTTGATACATTTCGTGATTTTTTTACATTTCATGTAAACTTTCTCCGTGTTTTTAATAAAGTTTCTTGTTTCTTAGCCTATGTCAAAAATTCTTAGGTTATGTTGTGATCTGGTTCTAGTAACTGCTACAAAGAATAGATAGTAAACATCAGATGCTCTTCTCCTTACATGAATTTATGCATTAAATCGTCATAAATAAACAAACACCAACATGTAAATTTAAACGAACGTTGCGTATATCTCAGTCTCACATTATTTTAATTTTTTTATTTTTGCCCTTCGCATTTATGTGCAGTTATGCCTTTTAGTTGGGATTGCAGTTACAAAAGTATAAGTGCAAGTAAAATCAAACGAAGTAATTTACTTGAATTAATAACACAAGGGAACAGATATTTGCAAATACATCAGTAAAAGAAGAAGGGTTTACGCAGAACATAAGGTGACAAAACATGTTGGATATCTTACTAATAAAGCCTTCTGAAAAACTTGTGGGGTCTCAAGTATCTGAAGCAATAAGTTATCACAATACAGTTTTGATGGATATCATTATCTGCCAGTTCAATCATTTACTGATGTGGCCTCTTAAAGTCATGATTTCAGGTAGAACTTAACAAGTTTCCTCCAGATCGAACGATCTTGGGCAATCCTCTGCCAGTTAACTCCGACAACCCGCTTATGTCCTTGTCCCATCGGTCTGGTGGTCTTCCTCTCGGACTGGGGTGATCCTCTGCCAGTTAACTCCGACAACCCTGCTTATGTCCTTGTCCCATCGGTCTGGTGGTCTTCCTCTCGGACTGGGGTGATCCTCTGCCAGTTAACTCATACAACCATGCTGATGTTCTTGTCCCATCGGTCAGGTGGTCTTCCTGTCGGTCTGGGGTGATCCTCTGCCAGTTAACTCATACAACCATGCTTATGTCCTTGTCCCACCGGTCTGGTGGTCTTCCTCTCGGTCTGGGGTGATCGTCTGCCAGTTAACTCCGACAACCCTGCTTATGTCCTTGTCCCATCGGTCTGGTGGTCTTCTTCTCGGTCTGGGGTGATCCTCTGCCAGTTAACTCCGGCAACCATGCTTATGTCCTTGTCCCATCGGTCTGGTGGTCTTCCTCTCGGTCTGGGGTGATCCTCTGCCAGTTAACTCTGGCAACCATGCTTATGTCCTTGTCCCATCGGTCAGGTGGTCTTCCTCTCGGTCTGGGGTGATCCTCTGCCAATTAACTCCTACAACCATGCTTATGTCCTTGTCCCATCGGTCTGGTGGTCTTCCTCTCGGTCTGGGGTGATCCTCTGCCAGTTAACTCCGACAACCCTGCTTATGTCCTTGTCCCATCGGTCTGGTGGTCTTCCTCTCGGTCTTGGGTGATCCTCTGCCAGTTAACTCCGACAACCCTGCTTATGTCCTTGTCCCATCGGTCTGGTGGTCTTCTTCTCGGTCTGGGGTGATCGTCTGCCAGTTAACTCCGACAACCCTGCTTATGTCCTTGTCCCATCGGTCTGGTGGTCTTCTTCTCGGTCTGGGTGATCCTCTGCCAGTTAACTCCGACAACCCTGCTTATGTCCTTGTCCCATAGGTCTGGTGGTCTTCCTCTCGGTCTGGGGTGATCGTCTGCCAGTTAACTCCGACAACCCTGCTTATGTCCTTGTCCCATCGGTCTGGTGGTCTTCCTCTCGGTCTGGGGTGATCCTCTGCCAGTTAACTCCGACAATCCTGCTTATGTCCTTGTCCATCGGTCTGGTGGTCTTCTTCTCGGTCTGGGGTGATCCTCTGCCAGTTAACTCCAACAACCCTGCTTATGTCCTTGTCCCATAGGTCTGATGGTCTTCCTCTCAGTCTGGGGTGATCTCTCGGGCTCCACTCTGACACTGCTTTTGTCCATCTCTGTTCATTTCTCTACGAAATATGGCCGGCCCATTGCCACTTCAAGGATGGATACTGGAAGTTAATGGATATAAGGGGAATTAAAAGCTGTGGAATTAAAATAAAAGTGACAACAAATTAGTATAGATTTAAAATAAGTTACTTCTCTCAGTCGAAATGTTTATTGTGATTTCAGCGGACAAGCTGTATCACGTGATTGGGAGGAATGAAGTTAAATTTGTCGTGGAGACCGTTCTCGCAATAGACTGATTGTAATTGTTAGTACAATAGCCCACAGAATTTATGCGTATTATCTTTGAAGCAGAAATATTAGACCAATACTGAATTTATTGCGTGTCTAAGACTCTGCACCCGTATATCAGAAATATGATGTATTATTTTCAGATGTAGTAACGTTTTATATCAAAGTCTACGAAATCAAGCATGAGGGGAAGCCGGAAACTATGCGCTGTCGCAAGACGTTAGCATTGTGAAGATTTGATAATTTTACAGTGCAGAGTTCATTTGCGTGACGTCTTGTTCTCAAATAGTGTAAAGACCCGATAAGTCTGTTAAAAAGACACTGCTCGCATTTGAAAGTCCTCTTATCGGAATAAGAAATACAAACAAGAGGAGTTCACATGTACACACGCTATTAGCAAGGAACATACAGAAACCATTCATTACTGTGTCCACGCCGTATCCAGTGTTCCTCTTGGATCTATCTTTTGTAGTCGACTTCTCACTGATCCTAACCATTTATTTTACAACTAGTATGTATTTCAAAGCTTTACTGTAAATGTATACTACGAATAAACTGGTGTTGCGCGCGAATCATCGACGCGAGTTCTAATAGTATTTGATTTCTTAATCGCCGAGTTTTCATCGAACATGTGGTGAGATTAACACCTTGCCTTAGATTCGAAACCTAGTCCTCAATATCCTGTGTTGATTCAGTAGATGAATTGGATCTAATCGGTTATGGATACCAAGATACCAATACGCAGTATGTTATAATACATTACGTCTTCTAAATTTGGGTTGAAGTCACTAGAATTGCATCACTATTAAGAAGTTATAACCTGAAATCAGATAGAATTCGGGCAAAACTTTGGCAGGAACCGCCCTAGGTGGGTGAGTTGTTACTTTCGGACTGGTATTCGGATGGAATCGGTTCGATACCCTGTGCAGCCATCCAGACTTCGATTTTCCATAGTTTTTCCGAAATCACTTCAGGCTGATACTGATAGTTCCTTTAAAAGGCATTACTTCCCGTTCCTTGTGTCCCTCTTCG
>JARYHS010006252.1:0-11955 GCA_031002005.1 Vandiemenella viatica
ACCATACTGCAAACATAATGACGTTGAAAACTCCCTCTTCCTTTCCGCCCATCTCCCCGACCTCTGCACCTGTAACAAAGAAATAAACTAGCTGAATTACCAGAAATACCTGAAATACCTGAAGTAGCTAAAATACCTAAAATAGTTGAAATAGCAGAAACAGCTCAAGTAGCTGAAGTAGCTAAAATGGCACAAGTAGCTAAAATAGCAGAAATAGCTTGAATAGCTGAAATAGGAAAGTAGCTAAACTACCTCAAAAGCTGAAATAGCAGAAATAGCTAAGATAACTGATATAGCTAAAGTAGCTGAAATAGCGAAACTAGCTCAACTAGCTAAATTAGCAGAAATAGGAGAAATAGCAGAAGTAACTAAATTAC
Source organism: Vandiemenella viatica (assembly GCA_031002005.1). NCBI lineage: Eukaryota > Metazoa > Arthropoda > Insecta > Orthoptera > Morabidae > Vandiemenella > Vandiemenella viatica. The sequence continues at coordinate 378 of JARYHS010006252.1, forward strand.
CTAAAGTACCTCCAGTACCTGAAGTACCTGATATACCTGATATAGCTAAAATAGCTAAAGTAGCTAAAATAGCAAAAGTACCTGAACAACCTGAAATAGCTAAAGTAGGTAAGTAGCTACAGTAGCAGCAGTGGCAGAAGTGGCACAAGTAGGTAAAATAGCTAAAGTAGCAGAAATAGCAAAAATACCAGAAATAGCAGAAGTAGCTAATATAGGTGATATAGGTGATATAGCTGAACTATCAGAATTACAATAAATAGCAGAAGTAGCAGAAATAGCAGAAGTAGCTAATATAGCTAAAATAGCTCAAATACCTCAAATAGCTAAAATAGAAGAAGTAGCAGAAGTAGAACAAGTAACAGAAATAGCTAAAGTAGCAGAATTGGCAGAAGTAGCTAAAATAGCAGAAATAGCAAAAATACCAGAAATAGCTCAACTACCTGAAGTACCTAAAGTACCTGGTGTAGCTAAAGTAGCAGAAGCAACTAAACTACCTGCAATAGCTGAAATGGCTGAAGTAGCTGAAATAGCTAAAGTAGCAACAGTAGCAAAAGTAGCAAAAGTAGCAGAAGTAGCAAAAATAGCTGAAACAACAGAAGTAGCTGATATAGCTCATTTAGCTCATATAGGTGATGTACGTGATATAGGTTGTTGTTGTTGTTGTTGTTGGGGCTTTAGGGCGCGTCAACGTCGGGGTTATTAGCGCCCTAACTAAAACCTGATTTAACAGCGTGGTTTAATACTACTGCGACTGTAACTTGGTCGGCCTCGCAGAAGGAATAGGAACCTAAAATATTAAAGCAGGAAACGAAATACCGCCCGCCTGGCTGACTGTAAAGGTGTCACCCACAAAGGCGGAAGAAAAAACAAGACTAAAATACTGGCAGAAATGCCAAGTGCATGGCCGGCATGCTCACAGCTAAAAAGGGTACTAAAACGGTAGCTGCAAAAAATTCATAAAAATTAAAGACATAAAGATAACTGGTTCACTATAAAAAAGCAAACCAGGTTAAATGCTAAAACAAACTCGCTGGCTAAGCTGTAAAGGGGCTAGCCAGACAGAAATAAAATCAAAACATGACAAAACACACTAAAAACAGGAAGAATTAAAAAACACAATACTTCGGTTGGTGGTTGTAGAGGGACCACCAAAACATACTGTTGTTCCTTTAGGGTGCGTCGACAGCGGAGTCATTAGCACCCTATTACCAGCTATCTCTGTGTGGTAAGAAAGTACTAAAATACTGTCTGCATGGTCGACTGTAAAGGGGTCGGCCATGTAGACAGCAAATAAAATAAGTCATAAAATCAGACGTGGCTTTAAAGCGACCACAATGACTTAAAAACTGTATAACACCTGTAAGGCTGTAAAGGGGCCAAACAGGTTCAAAAGAGGATAAAAAACACTACATGTCTTGCTGGATGTGTATTGGCAAGACAGACATGAATAATAACAATACAAAAAATAAAAACCATGCATATGGATTGGGTGGCTGTAAAGAGGCCACCCATCAGTCTTAAAAATAGACCGATCTGCCTAAAATTGGTTTCACCCGACTCGGTTCGGGTGGGTCGTTGGTCATTGCCCGCTGAGGAACGGGATCAGGCTCATCCACCAGCATTGCAGTTTCCTCTGGTTCTGAAGAGTCTGACGTCTCAGACTCGGCGTCCTCCTCGACTACCTCCTTGCCCTTCTTCTTCCTCGAACTCTTTCCCTTTTTCTCCCTTTTACCAGGTGTTCTGGGAGGGGACGAAGAGGGAGATTTAACGAACTGACTCGGGTCCGTCGGCCTAAACCTCGGACCCCGTGTCTTCAAGTCGCCTTCAGTAACGTTGGTAGCAGTTGGTAGTGCTACTGCTTTCACGGCACGTGGTGGTATTGGAGGTGCTGGTAATTTCACTGCTACTGCTGGTGGGTCCTGTTTCACTGCTGCTGGAGTGATCGAGGCCGCAGACGTGTTGCTACCGACGTCCGCGGTCTTAGGAGTTATGACCTTAGCGGGTTTTGCACCGCATTTACACTGACACGAGCACGTGGTGCTCGTGCCCATGTCTGCAACGGTCGTCTGGGTAGCAACACTCTGTTTCCTGACGGGAGCTGAAGCCATCTTAGCAAAACTAGTTGTAAATACTGGGGCGGCAAGTAACTTAGCCTTCTTCTTAGCTTCCCCATAGGGAATCCGCTCTTTCGTCTTCAGCTCCTGTATCTTGCGCTCGTCAAGATACACTTGACACTCCCTGCTCCAGGCTCGATGCGAACCGGAGCAGTTGACACAAGCCTGTGGAAGCGTACAACTGACACCCGGCTCGTGTGCGCCCTTCCCGCAGTTTCCACAGGTGGGGTTTCCCTTACATGACGCCGTCGTATGTCCGAACCGCTGACACTGGAAACAGCGCATCGGGTCCGGAACATACGGACGGACGTTAAGGTTTATATATCCGGCCTTGATAGTCTTGGGCAATACTGGAGTGTCAAACGTCAGGACGAAGGTAGCAGTCTTTTCAAGATTGCCATTTACCCTTCGTGTGATCTGACGTACCTCGATCACTTTTTGAGATTTCCATTCGGTAAGAAGTTCGTCTGTAGCCAGGTCCATAATATCCCGGCAAGTGATAACACCTTTGCTACTGTTTAAGGACTTATGGAGTTCGCATTTTACAGCGAACTCCCCGAGCTTCTTACAATTCAGCAGTTGAGTAGCTTGCTTACTGCTGACTGTTTCCAGCAGCAGTGTCCCGTTCCTCAATTTTTTTACAGCCGAAATATTGTGTTACTACAAGTATAATTATAAACATTGATTTAACTCACCTAGTCACCAAACAATATTTTTTTATATAAATAATGTATTGTTGTGAGTTACTAAGCCCCCCCACCACGGCAAGGTGGTAATCCAAGGGGGGGAAACATTTATTACCATTTATATATACTTTTTATATATACATTTCATTCATTATATACATATACAACTAAAATATATTAAGACATTTCATAATACAATACAAACAGGCAGACACACAAACAAAACTTAAAATTCAAATCTTACACCATATAAATTAACCAACACAATCACATACCACACATTCACAACTTCCCAAACCTTCCCAAAATCACTTCACAATTGACATAACTATTGCCCACCCAAACAACACAACTTATTAAATCCATCAATATACACAACAAACATTAAACAAATCTACAAATTAAACAACATAATTAACAAACTATACTACCATTCAAATCACAGAAGCAAAACATTACCCCACCAACCACAGCAACAATCCAAAAAATTCCCATCAATTTATAATTACTACAATACAAACTTTCATAACACACAAAACAAACCCATCCACTAACATTCACTAACCAAAGTGATATACATCTAACAGCAACAATCCAAAATGGCAGTACAATAACGACATCACTCACAACAGGCACACACACTATCGCAGTTACAAACTACATACCAAGGAACATCCACATATCAACACACCCACATTTCATACACATAACACAACAACTAACAACCATACAACACCATTCATCAACATCAATCACACTACAATCAACTACAAACAAACAATACAACATAAAATAGTAAACCATAACACATTTCGCCTTAACAGAGGACATCTCCAGACTCAATTAACAAACCTATAAAAAACAATACATATACATTTACACATTACCACATCTACAATAATAAACATTCAAAGACTAAACACTACCTCTACTATAACAACATCCAAATGCTATTTTACAAAAAATCTACAAGCACCCTCAACAAATATAACACTTATCTTGTCTTCTTTACAACTTCATTGATAGACAACCCAACCAACATATAACTCAATACACAAAACCCACACTTGTGCTATTAAACTTACTAACCTCCACTAACAACAAATCCCACCTTCTACATAAAAGCTATTTCCTATCCCCTCTCAACAACACACAAATTAAGATATAAATAAACAAATCCATCTAGTCACCACTAACCAATATAACACATACAACTATAAACTTCAAAATTCCTTGAAACACAAACTAGACATCAGCCAATTACCAGAACCAAAACAATAACACACATCCTACAAGGACCTCACCCACATCTCAACAATCAATCCCCATTACAGAATATTTCATACTACTATTATCCAGATAACATTAGTTACCTAACAACACAACAAATACCATAACAAACTTCACAACACAACACATTTATAATATCACACAAACAGTAAGTAATCTCCTTTCATCTCTAAATCAGAAACTACAATACCATTCAAATTCTAATAGCTTCAAAATATTTCATTACTAGCTAATACCCTCGACATCCTACACATCAATTAAGAATTTCTTTCCCAACATTAAATACAGAAATTCGTTGATAACAAAACATTGATCCCAAACAACACCCAGTCGCCATAATATAACAGTAAAGCCATCATTATATCATTCTACTACCAAACCTGACTCTTGAACAGAATTTCCAACATATACACAAACAGATACACAAACATAGGTGAGAAGATTTGGAGAGGGAAAAAACAGTATTTACTACAGGAAACTTTTATTTCAGCTTCATCTTTTCTTCCTTCTTCAGCATGACCATCCAATTCTTCAGTTCCAATAACTTTACCTGCTCTTGCTCTGCTAGAGCTACAACTTAGACCACTTTACGCCCGCAAGGCATATCAAAACAAAAGGCAAAATAAACTGGTATCAAAAACATTTAAGCAGCGAAGTAATACTACACAGAAAATTAAAATCAATACTAAACAATACGTTTTATTCTCTAAACTACATTTATTAACAAATTATATACAAACATAATGTGCGAAAAGCACAGCTTCATCAACCAACGCAACATTACAAACCAACACACATCCGTTTCGCTGTCAACAATCCATTACTTCTCCAAATTTCGTGACTACAACTATTAATCATACCAAAAAAATGTCGTGTACCCTCCCTAAAGATTTCCTTTTCAAATTCCGTCAATATCAGTATAGGCATTTATTTATCAAAACATAACAAAAACACAGACAATATTCCGCATTTATAGTATTACTGCAGATAACAAAAAACTACTGCAAATCACCACTGAGGCATCAATTCAATGTAAAAAAACCTACAGCATTGCAAGACTACATACGATTTGCCTCGCACTGCACCACAACATTTGTAATATCTCCAGCTTAACATTCAATCCGAATAACTGACAGTCCAGGCGTCACTTACAATCAAACTCAATTTTTATAAATTCTTTGGCTCCACGGACATTTCAACCGGGGACCACGACCAAACATTACTTAGCAATCGCTTTAACCACCAAGCGCGCTGACCGCTACACGGAAAAACGGTAAAGAGACCTCCATATCCAGCACATCTCGCTATCGTAGTTCAGTAATTTTTCCAAATTATAACACAACATTAATTATTTATATAGATAATTTTTCAACCAAATGTAGACAGTATTTTTCTCCTTCAAAGGATAAATGTTCAAAGTTTCATCAACATCACATGAAAACTGTGGATTTGTATAAACAAACAAACCAACAAACATATATACATTGATCTTTATATATATACATATAACAACAACGCTTCAAACAAAATCCATAAATTCAACATTCAATTAATCATTACAGCAAAAACACAAACTCAGGCATCACATCTCAATGGAATTAATCAAACAAAAAAACAGACAAGATATAACTAACCACAATATAACAAACAATCTACATCTAGTACATAACAAAACACAATTCTTTCAACATTACACCTTGACAAAAGTACCATGGCACAACCATCTCATTTCACACTTCACTGCTCTCATTACAATACCAAACCACAATAAAGCAATATCTCAATTTTATCAAACAGCATCAGGCTCCAAAGAATAAAACAACATTTTAGTGTATTTATTACGTTAAGAGACTATCCAAGTAAAGGTCATGGTTTCAAATCCAAAAACTCCCATACGATTTTAATTTCTTAACTTTCCTACAACTTTTCTGCAATATTCCTCTTATAACTACTACTAATCTTCTACACTATTCTTCGTTACCTCATAAGCAATACTACCGTCTACCAAACAGTGCTCCAGGCTCCTATACTATACAAACCCTAACAAAGCTTCACTGCATTAACATAATTATACTCATCAAGGACCCTCATAGTGCTTCGCTACATGACAATATCACGCGTTCGACATTAAACTTCCCACAATATAAAAAGAAATACATCTCTTTTCAATACTTCTATTTTAATAAAATAAACAACAACACTTTAAAACACCTTCACACAATAACCGACCAATATATCAAGCAAACTCGCCACCAAACCTTCAAGTATTCACAACTATAACAAACAATACATACAGCAAATAAACAGTCACAAACTCGACATTCATACCAACAAAATTTACATTTAATACAATATTCATTACCTAAAGAATTATCTTTACACAATAAACAATCCTACACCTCATTAGGTAAAATACCAGATTACAATAACATAAGACAACACAGGACAAAGAATACTCAAAATTAACCATACACACCGAAATTATAAACAAGTCTTCAATATTAAGTTATACATAATAAATCCGTTTCTAAACCAGTTATACTAATCAAATTTAAAATAAACCCATTACTCACATTTGAAGCGAGTACAGGAGATATACCATCCACAAAAAATAAAAACTAGAAAACTTCTACCAAGACATGGTAGCCACATACCCAATTAACATACTTTCTTAATAACTAATAACATCAATCTAAAAAAATCAAATCCTCATATTCACATTTAACTACTCACTACTTCATAAATACCCATCAACTTTTCTAACTACATACCTCTTTTTTCTTTTTCTCTCCTCCTTCAGAAGCATCATGTATCACAATCATTAATTACAAAACCAATAAACACACACATCAATTTTGTCATACCCTTTACAGCAACCAACTAGACAATTCCTTATATCACAAATTAACATAAAACCACACTACAAAACTCCACACTTACTTAAGGCCACATCATCCAAAACGCTAATCCCTACCATTACAACAATAAATCACTACACTTCTATATTCTCATCACCTCAACATTTCATGAAAAAATATTACTAATATTTTAGAATCACTTGATACAAATTAAAACTAGTAACAAAACTAGTACTTACATTCGCTTGACATAAATGCTCCATACATGCATTTTTGCCAATTACCTAACATCCTTTCAAACTTTACATGACGAGCTTACAATTACTAAACTATCCTATGCAGAACAAAACAACCACCATCAAATTTTTTTTTATCATAAGTAAACTCTCACTATATAACCACCAAATTCATACAATATAACAATTCAGATATTAAAAACTGCTTTTAATGAAAATTAATTTCTTCTTTTCCTTACAAAAAAATAAACACATTCAGACAGGCAATACACACACAAAATTCCATTCACAAACACCTACAACCAGCTGCAACTATTTCCATTATTACTACTCTGCCATTCACTGAAATTGGGTGACATAAATTGTACATATAATAATTTCAATCAGTTTCATAGGAACACATATACAGCATACAGCACCCATAACCTACTTTGAGGAAACATCTCAGCATTCACAACACTTGATATAAGAAAATCACTAAACAACTACAGAAAACTCCAAATCAGGATGACAACACTTTATCAAAACCTTTTCAAATAAACAAGTTTCCACAGTCCATAATTCCTTCCTATTCCATTCCCAAAACAACAGTCCAAACAATAATTATCTAACTAAACCACTTCCAGTCCAAACATATATTCTATTTTCTATATATAAATATTGCTAGGCTATTTGCTTTCATCCTAAAAAAAAAAAATCCGTCGTCCATTTATACAATTCATATCTATCAAACGCACCGCCCCCATTTATACCACACAATTCCTTCAATATCGCACTTGCCATATCCTTCCAGTTACATTTCAAACAGTACAAAACGAACATACATATCTCATATAAAAGGTAAAACCACCTTCAATATAGCATCTAACAATACAAACAAAATTATAACTTACATAACACGAAAAAAAAAATTCATATTTGCAACCAGATCAATCTCAGACACAAATTACTAGAAACGGCTACAACCAGATCAAAAAAAAATTCACATTAATTCACAATATGGAACAAACAAAATGATTCCACACATTGAAAGCAACAAAACCTAAATCGAAAAAAAAAAAAAAAATTCTTCACAGTGACCAAATTTATAATTCGAAAAAAATTACAACTTCTAAATATAACTTAAAAATATTCATCGCCAAACATCAAAATCCTCATTTTAAACACACACAGCTTTTTTTAAAATTCCTCATGCTTCTTTTTAAATATTAATAGCTGCGATAACCTCCAACTATACACTAAAGTCTATTCACAAACAAAATATTCATATACTAAAACAAGAAATAAGTAAAACAAATACATTAAATATACATATCACAAAATAATATTCACATAGCTACAACTCCAACCACTTTTACTAAAAAGTCAAAATACTCATTCCTAAAAATCGTACTACAAAAAGCAGTAAACCTATCAAAGCCATTTTAAAACAATTATCGCAGAGAAATCAACAGTATAAAAAAAAACATTGCAACCACACAAACACATTAATCGCAAAATAATATATTTCAAAAGCTGCAACCAGCTCAAACCAAAACTTAAACACTAAGAAAATTAATAATCATGTATCAAAAACTACATCAAACAAATTAAACATACTATTCACAGAAAATCAACACTTGCATAAAAAAGTACAAAAATATAAAAAATAATGGCCGCAAATCTCATATTTTACATAGTTAAACATACACAAATATACCATTCATTAATACTCATCGAAATAAAATCAAATTCGACATACAACAGCTGCAACCAGCTCAAAGAATAAAATCATATAATTCATTTCATAAAAATCAAAATATCCATCCAAAGCCGCAATACATATTAAACATGAAATTACTCATCGCTAAAAACCATAATTCACGCACCACAAACTGCTGCGACATCAGCACATAAAATTCAAAACACATATCATATAAATCTTTTTCAAAATAAATTTCTAGAAACAAATTTCACACAAATGTCATAACACCTTTCCATAAACTTCAACACATCAACGAAAATAAAACAAATATAAAAAAAAACCTCATATTCATACAATACATTTCCAAAGGTCTAAAACTCGTCGAACAAGGACTTTACAAATATATTCAATCTCAATAAAACGCTCACTACCTTCATCATAAATATAAAATTCACACAAATTTCTTCCCGCAATACAAGTTCTATCAACATCTCTTTACAATCTTCAACCATAGTATCTCTTTACACACCACGCAGCACGATATACTCACACCACTTTTGTTTCAATATACAAATAAGATCATTACAACATAACGGCTAGGTAATACGACGCACTTTAAGAGCCGCCATGAAAACCTGACAGACAACTTACCTTCACCATAAAAGCATTTTTCTAAAAATTAATCTATTTCTCACTGCCCACTGTTCTTTTCACACATACTTCCAAATTTCCCTAAATGCAGAAATTACAATGACAGAGAGAACAGATAAAACAGAGAAAACACATGAAACAAATAAAAACAAAAAACACAAGTTCATTTATCGCGATTGGCAAATAAAACTTCCATTGTTTAAATCCACAAAAGCATCACAATACTAAACATATTCATAATCACAATAAAAAATTATTACTGTTTCCTATATACTTAATAGAGATCATTATCGCCTAATGTTTTGAGGAATACTCCCAATGCCCTTTCAATCTGAATCATTCATGCACTTTCATTTGACAAATAATCAACGCACTCCACATTAAAGCATGACGCATCCAGACATGGCCGCCATAAGCGGGCGTGCAAAGCGTGCACCGCACGCGGGCCGCAAGTCGAGGGGGGCGGCAAAAACGAGTGATCGACAGTCACCGTCCCGCGATAGTTGCCACGCCATTGTCGCCTCGAAGAAATTTGCAGCGTATTATGTAGCGGGCGACCTTTTTTTAGCTCAACAGCTGCTTCGGGCGGCTGGCGACACTCGAGATGGCAACAATGGGGGCGGCAAATAATGTTCCAAGGGGCGGCAATCTCAGTTTTTTGATCCGGTTCGAAAAACTCCTACAGCCACCACTGGCTATAGTTAGACGGGGGGCGGCATAATCGGGATTGCACGCGGGCGCTAAAACAGCTAGCGGCGGGCCTGCATCCAGAGCTCACATGCAACGTATACCTCAAACTGCTCACATCTCTTCCCAGCGCTCAACATTTCTTCACATGGCTACATCCCCTCACCAGCGCAATTCCACACCATACCCGTATAATACTTCACCCTGAAAATCTCTTGAAGCTAAAGTAAACATCAACCAAATATTCTACCGGTACTACCAAATACAATTTGAAAGAATACTCTTATTCTTCAATAACTGACAATTTCCAAACTCTCATTCAACAAAACACTTATAGATGTACCACTGGATCAATTTATTTATAAAAATAACATATTTAAACAATTTTGTCCATCTTTTACTCAACTTTCAATTAATAAAACAGTTTCGTTACACCTCATACACAATATGACCAACAAATCTACATTTTCTTCTTAGCACCAGCAAACAGCTCAACACCAGCCACCAACTGTAACATAAAACTCTATTACAAACATCTTCATACATTTCAACACCTTTTAAACAAAACAAAAAAATCAAAAAACAAAAATTTAAAAAATTTCACAATATACTTACTTCTTCCGTACCTCACAAAACATTCCAACTATACATTATACCATATTGTTAATTTACAACAATTATATCACTAATTACAAGTTTACATTAACAAAACACAAACCTTTTCCCACAATTATTTCAATTCTATCCCTAAATTAATTTTATATCCTACCAACATTTTACATTTCTTACAAGCTTATTAACATACATTCCCAAATATCACCTTTTCAACAAATACAAAAAGATTTTAAACTTGACATTTATACAGATAAAAGCTACATTAATATATAAAAGCAAAAATATATATACAGGGAAATTACCACCACAGCGTACATTCCATTGTTATCACAATAAATAAAATCTATCATACTTTCAAAGCCTACAGTATATTTATATAAATTATACAAAGTACAAAACTTATTTTTACAGATAAACCCTCGATACATACTAACAAAAATTAATGCCCCAATATAGAAACTTTCAGTACACTACATCTCCCACTTTCTAAACAATAAAACATACAATACAGCAGTTAATAATTTCACTAACACTTTATTCTATGCTCAAATATCAACAACTACCTCATTTACTAAAAACTTATATCACACATCTATTATACAAAAACCCCAACAAAGATATATCATTCTATTCACATTAGCACCCACATATCAATCCTATACTAGTATTCTCTTAATCCAATTCATATAAAAGTACCTCTCAAAATGTCAAATAATTTCACACACACACACACACACACACACACACACAGAAATCC
>JARYHS010006256.1:0-21935 GCA_031002005.1 Vandiemenella viatica
ACACACTGCTTTCTTCATTGACAAACTCTTACAGACTAGACTTTACCTCCTGATACAAACGATGTGCTTAAAGAGGTGATCAAAGTTGTGAACTCTATTAAAAGAGAATCCTTGAAGGCTCGTCTGTTTAGAATCATTTGTGAAGATATGGGGTCGCTCCATCAAAATCTCCTTTATCACACAAAGGTCATGTGGCTGTCCAAAGGAACGATACGGAGACGACTAAATGCTGAATTAATAATGTTCTGACAAGATGCTTAATCTGAATATGCGAATTATTTTTGTGATTCTGCATGGCTATTAAAATGTTCATTTCTCGCTAATTTTTTGACTTAGTCAATATCTTAAACAAGAGTACCAAAGGAGAGAAGAAAACTTTCTAATGGCCAAAGATAAAATCAAACGATTCATCGCAAAACTTCGTTTATGGTCTGAGTGGTGTATGAGTATTTCCCTTTCAATCGGAAGATTTTTAAAGAAACTGCAACGGACCAATTTGGTAATAAGTTCTCACATTCCTTGCATTATTCAGTGCTTGCATAATTTGCAAGAGAAACTTTTCCATAACAGTACTCTGAAGGTGACAAACGCCATAGATGGACACTAAATTCTTTTTTTGGATATGGCTGAGTCTTGAAGATGAAAGAAAATCTGTTAGATTCAGCTGTTGACCGTATGCTTGAAAATTGATTATTTTTTTTTTTCGCAAACGACTGAAATCTTCTGGAAGAAGAATATCCAGAGCTAGCAAGGAATTCTTTAAAATTATTAGTGCTACTCGCCACATCCTGCCTATGTTAACTTATTATTAACTAACTCGTAATATGGTAAACGTAAAAATTAAAAAGATAAACAGTCTCCAATTCGAAAATTATTTGGTTATTATACCTCAAAAAACCTACTACGATGCGACAGTTCATTAAAAAATAAACAGGCACATCATTTTCAATGAAAATGTTTTATTTTTATTGTAATGTAAGATGTATAATCTATGCTCTATACTTGTAGCTGGCTTGCAACAGTGAACCCCCAAGCAAGACTTGGCGACCCAAGGAAATACACTGATATAACTATTAGTCTGTGGTTCCTGTGTCACTACCTCATTTGTGAAGACGAACAGCTCCACTGGTCAAATATTTGTTTGATTAAGACTTTATAATAAGAGAAAAGGGGTCTAATCTGGGTTAATGCATATACAGTACAGAGGTACTTATAAAGAGTCATGGTGTCTTCATTTTGAAAGTGAAATGGCGAAAAAAATTGGGGAATAATGTAAATTAGTACATAGCTGTAAAGGAAAAAGAAGGGATATGTTAAGTAAGACGAGAATCGCTGAAAAACGGGTATCGTCGTGTATTTGTTATACTATGGGAACTACGGGTACTTCTAGCATAAACCTGTCACATGATGAAAAATGAAAGGAGAATAACAAAAGGGAGGCACAAGTGTCCGATTTATGTGCAGTAAAACATAATCAAAAACATCGACAGTGTGAAGAAGCTATCATCAAAATATGGCCGACTATCTGACATGTCATATGTGCGTAGAGAATCTCAAAATGTAGGTCTCTGCCACACGCTGAATCCCTCTGATGCGTGAGTTCACTATACCCCTACTATTGAATTTGAATGGTAAAACGTGATAAAAGTCTGTTCCACACATTTTACAATATGTGCTCTGCAACTCTTGCTGTCTTTCTGTTCATTTAAAGTGCTCGATACCTTACTTTAATGCAGTCTAACTGAACGAAATATTTTCTTTAAACGAAAGGACTTCATTTCAATAGGCAGGTCCCTATCCGCCCATCCAAATTCGAGTTTTCCATGGTTTCAGGGGAAATCCGGAGTGGTACTTCATAAAGGCCATAGCTGAATTCCATCCCACTGCTTGCAGCAGTAGTTAAGACAAACTCCCAGTTTTAATCAAGTTATGTATAATGACTTTTGAGGGCGTTTTCACGAATAAACAGAGGACAGTGAAGCAAATATTTTACTCATAGAATATATGAAAAAAAGATAGGAAAGATAAAAATAACTCGTCAGTTATAATGATGAAGACAGGAGGGCAAGACGAACGCAAAAAACAGGCACAGTTCACCATATTTCAGTTCGTAAACTTAATCATGCAAGAGACGAGACATATAGCGGGTAAAAGATGTGTATATATGAATCATATAGTAAGTCCCAACGTATACACATCTTGCCCCTGCCATATGTATCGTCAGTTGTGTTATTATAGTTACGAACCGAAATATTGTAAAGTGTGCTGGTTTTTTGTCATCGTCTCGCTCTACTGCCTGGGTAATTGACGGATGATTTATCCTTAAGCTAGCTGATTCTCAGTATGGTTCACATCCCGTAATTTCAAGTTATCGCTGTTTATCCTTTGTAACTAATTATTTTCAGTCTAATCAATAAGTTTCCTGCAATAGCCTGCGAGAGAGATGCTGAATTTTCTTTGTCCAAGACGTGCTGGTTAACACTTTGGTGGGGTGGGTGTGGTCTAAAGATCGCAAACCCGCAGTGTTTTCAATCCCGCGGAATCCAGCGGGATTGGTGCCAACAGTTTTTTAACGTATATATTTAAAACATAGTTATTTAAAGCGTTACTAGATTAAATAATAAACGTCTATTAATTAAATTAATAAATCAATTTTAATGGTAAATGATAAAAATTAACAGTTAACAACATTTCAATTGGCAAAATTACATTATTTTTTAGCATGTCGTTAAGTATATTTCTAAGTTTTATATTTTTGTTTTAAATTCTAAACAAATTTTAAATAAACAATCAAAAATGGAAAATATTCAGTCCTTGGTTATATTACGTGCACTTATAATCCATAACATCAGTTTAAAAAACATGGTATTAATACGGCCAAGTTAACAGTTTTTATAAACAAGCGTTCCATAAGACCAAGAGAAAGCATGCTATTTCACCAAGTGAAATGAATATACTCTGTAAAGAATAGAATTGGCTGAGAACAAGATCTCATAACTTTTTTCACTGCACAAGCACGAGACTTGGCCTAGTTTTACAAGACTTGTTTTTGTGGGATTCATGATATATCTCCTGATTCCTTGATTGATATTATAGTTGATTCATTGTTATTAAAAGAAACTACTCACCAGAGTTAAACTGTCAGTATTTCAGTCTCACTGTAAGTGCCGTAACGAATTTCTTAAATCGGAAATTATTATTATTATTTAGTAAGAAAAGAGACTTTATCGGTGTATGATTGCAATGATGTCCTCACGGATGTATCGCCGGATTTTGTTGTAAAACAACGAAATTTCACACTAGAAGACGCGAAGGCAGCCGTCGAAGTATGGTGTTTTTCCACACAATTCGGTGATACTGTCGTAAAGACTTCATTATATCATGTTTTGCCTTTAATTAAATAATAACAATGAAAGGATACATGCTATCCTCTAAATAATAATGTATTGTGACAATTGACCAAATCATCCCAAGAGGGATCAATGGAAAACCAAAGCGTCACATGTAAACATGTGTTTTCGTCAAAGATCGTGTATTTCAAACGCATTGAGGCGGCTTGCCAAAACAACAATAAGTCAAAGGATATACAATTGCCTTCGATAGCTGCTAAATAAACAGGTTTAAGATCGATAAAATTAAGAGAACATCAGTTTCGTATCAAAGAATAATCAAATTTTCAGCCGCAAATACAGTAAAGTGTCACAATTACTTTAGCTGCAAATTCAGAAAATGAGGATAGTGAAACAGTGAATAAAAAGCTTTAATTTTGTAGTTCAGATAACGTGTGCGACACATTAAAATACTTATACCATTGTTAGAAAATCGTACTAAGTTCGCAACATAAGTCAAATTATAGAAATGTGTCCCTCAATACAAACATAAAAGTTTATCTATTTACTTACGAATGACGAAGGGTTGAATCCAGCGTGGTGGTGTAACGGTTAGCGTTCTGGACTCGCATTTGGGAGGACACCGGTTCGAATCCCCGTCCGGGCATCCAGATTTGGATTTTCCATGGTTTACCAAATCTCTCCAGGCAAATGCCGGGAATGCTTCCTTCAAAAGGCCATGACCGAATTCTTCCCATTCCTTGCCCCCATCCTTTCCCCTCTCTAAAGACCTCGCTGTTAGTGACGTTAAGCAGTTAAAAAAAAACTAAGGTTGACAAACACAAACATTTGTTCACATGAGTCAAATGCCAACTGCAAGGGTACAGGCAAACAGTGCAATACATACCAATAGAGACCGAGTAGGGCAACAAGTCACGCAGACTGACACACGTTTTCTCCGCATTTTGCGGATTGGGGATCCGCTTAATTTTGTGCGGGATCCGCCAGACTGTCTTCTGATGCGGGATTCCTGCGGAATTGCGGCAAACTAATCACAAATGCCGTGAGAAAAGGATTTTGACTCCCCACTCCATCTGTTTTGTGAAACATTATCATATTTTCTCTGTAATAAGTGTATATTTTAATCGTGAAACGTATACTTCAAGGCGCCAGAGATTTGGGAATATCTTAGCATTTACACAGGTGATTACGGGAAACTGCCAGAAAAAAAACTAATATTATAAATGTGAAAATAACTCTGTGTGTTACGTTTGCTACGACTAAACGTCAAAAACGATCTTGATGAAATTTAAGAACAAAATACTATGTGTCATTTCGATGGACATAGATACTTTTTGCAGATAAATAACATACTTTGTCATGAAATTTTGAAAACTAACGAAATGGCGACAGGCAGAAGGATGGCGTGTTGTAAGTCTCTGTAGTGTTATATCTATCTCTAAGGCTTTGTTTCTCTCGCAGTCAGAATCATACCATATCACGCGTAACAGATACTTAAAAAAATATTGACAACTATCGTTTCTATTGAAGCTAAGATATGTCGTCATATCGAAGCATATTACATAGTTTCTGTTAATAATTTCTGCTGTCATAACAACGGCTCTCTTGACGACACGGTGACTGGAAGGTTGAACTCGACTGCGTGTGACTCGTTGTGGAGACAGGCTTCCGGCACCGAAATGCCGTCTTTCCTAATGGAGGCAGCCGCTCGGATAATTGCGAAGGCGCTCTGCGAACAGAATTGTCTCAGATGCTCTGACGCCGCTGTTGATGCCGGTGAAACACAATCTGTTTGTTCGTCTGCAATTACAACGGAGCGATAGCTGGGAGCCTTAAGGCTTAACAGGAGTCAGACGAGAGGCCCCAGTGCTAGGCGCAAGATAGCGATATTAATTTTGCGAGACACGAAGCAGCGACGGCATTGTTAAGTTGCTCTGTTTGTCGCTGCACGTATTTCAAAATCACCAAGACGAGGGTGAGAATTATTAAACGAAAGAAACGTCATACACATCAGGCGTCTAGCATGCTATTCGAGGAAGAGGTAAATGTCATATAACTCTTTAAATAATGATCCAAAACACATTCTATCACGATACAAGTAGAATTTTCGGTTCTAATAGTATACTCCTAAGGATACAGCTTGATTTGCACGTTGCCGGAATCTAGTGTTGTCAGATCGTTATAGCCCACGATCCAGCTGTATCCACGTCTATCCGTTTTTTTTAAATCGAAATGCAATTTTTATGTAGAATTATCAATAGAAGAATATGGTTCTGCCGGGGTTGCCTGTCAAAATGTTGCCGCAAGTACTTTTAGTTAAAACGTAAACAGAGATTAAAAAATTTCGTTCACTTATGTTTTTGAATAAATTATTACTCATTTCCATGAGAGACATGTGAGGACTTAAAAAGTTTGGATTGCCTATCTAAAAAAGGCTGCAAGCAGGGGTTGCAGCTGTTAAAGTTAGCGCTAACTCATTTTCGCTCTTACATACATAGACAACCCAAACTTTTTAAGTTCTTTACATATATCTCTTTGAAAATAATGATAATTTATTTCAAAAACAAATGAACGAATTTTTTCTAAAAAAAATACTTTTTACAAAAAAATTAATTAAAAGGACATGGGTTCATTTTTTTGTATGCCCCCCGGCAGAACCGTATTATGCTATAATAATTACAAAAAAAATTACATTTCCATTTAAAAAACAGATGGACGTAGAAATCATGCATCCGGATCTCGGGCTATTAAGATATTAATTCTTTTTCCCGTTACGAAGAGATTAGCTTTGGTGCTGAGCACCCTCTGCCACCCACAATTTTGTGATTTGCAGAGTATATATGTAGATGTAGATTAACATGATTCATTGGTATACTGTTTAGCCCTCCTGGTGATCGTCAGATAGTAGTAGTCGATAGCTAGCATATCAAAATTTTATTAATAAAAATATAACCGTGGGTAGGAAGTTGTTAAACTGAATACGTCTTTCTTTAACCGAACTGTCACTGAAACGACTAATGTTGTTTATAACTTACATTTTATTGAGTTATACAAGAGAAACTATTGCAAGGTACATAAATACAACAAAACGAGTTTCACAGAAGTTAACTGTGGTGCCATTGTTTTTCTTCGGATATTCTACGTTCAACGACGAAGTTCTGTTTCCTTAACTTCTTCCCCTACCCTTAGGTTCCTCCGAGGCCGTGGTCCACCTTTGCTATCTTTCTCTCGACTTTATTCTTAAATTCCACATTTGTAACGAGATTTCCTTCAATTCTACTTGCGTATCGCTGATTCTGAATTACTATGTACCTTGACAATTTCAAAGTGTCACAGGTTTTAGAAATTTACTTTTATCGATGTTGATTTGGTCTTAGATTGTCCACCATAGTGTTTCATGTTATTTTGCCTCAGTTCATGCAACAAACGAACGGACTACGGTCTCTAAGACCAACTTAGTGAATGTGTTTAAAAACAAAGATTGGAAATTCCAATTGAAAGCGACCATGGGTCAAGCCCATTACTCACAGGCTATCAATGACAATAATGTTGTTAAGATATCACTGAATAGCTTATATCACCAAGCATGGAGGAAACATAAACAAATTCCACCATCTTACATCAACACGTACCCAGAACGATAAATAAACCCGATCCTCTCGCATCCCTACTTATCTGGCAACATAAATAAGGCAAACCCTCTTATATCAACACGTATGTGCACCATAAACGAAACCCACCCTCTCAACTATACCGTGAGGAAAAGTTATCTACCCAATAATTTAATGTTATCGCTGTAAACGGATTATGTCATCCTCTCATGTGGCAAAAAAAAAACCATAATAGTTTCCCAATGCTAAAATACCCAAACCAACTACGGCAGAAAAAAAAAAAAACGTGTATACGAGAGACGTGTTTATGAGCGTGTGATAGGAAGAAAACCAACCACATTCGTATATAGTGACTTCTCAAGCACGTCCCCCGAGCGTTTTTGGGTGAGCGGTAGTGCTCTGGCCTCGCGGTCGTATGATGTGGATTGTTCCCCTTTCCGACTCGTCCTTTCAGATTTGGTTTTCCCGTGGTTTCCGCAAATCATTCCGGTCGAATGCCGTGGTAGTTCTTTAAAATGGCCATGGCCGAATTCTTTCTTGTTCCTTGCATCAGTCCTTTTCCATCTCTAATGACATTAACATCAACGAGAAGCCACAAGCAACAACAAAAAAATCACTCCTTACATACAGATTCGGGTAACGTTTCCTTCATAGAAAAATTGTTATAGTTCCTTCAGAACATCAGCCATTCCTGCTTAAATTTTTAGGCGGTTTTCCTCATTACATATGTGGACGTTGTTACATTCTCCAATTTCCAGTTCATAAATGAATTTCTCAGAAACAGAATAACACAGCATCTTCACAGACAGATGGTGACACCAATTGCTCTATGCTACAGAATTCTCAACTACCTGTTAATTACTGACACAACATTTAGCCGCATGTAGAAAGGCGTTTGTTTGGAGAAAATTTGGAATATATCTACTTCTGTTCGGCCAATCAGGAGAGCGTCGGATCGATCAAACTTCCGCAAGACCTAACGTCCCAGTTAGGGAGTTAGGTGTGTTTAGCAGAGCGCGTGAATCACAACTATGTGTAGTTCAGTGCAATAAGAAACCCGAATCAAATTGGCCGAAACGTCGGAATTTAATAATAGGACGATTCCTGTTTTTGTTGTATGACATGATAATAATAGTAATAAATCCTTGTGGACTTAATGACCTGATGACAGGGTTTCTTTTGGCGGCACATTCTGTCCTGTAGTAGCCGCCTTAACCTAACCTGGCAATCCTATCGCGTCCGGGGGACCTACAGTTTGTCAGCTTACTAGCTCTATGACGGCTAGCTGTTGAATACTAATTTTAAATTACTCAGTCATTTATAGAACACATACATGCTCATTAATTAAATAAAAGGTTCTTTTGCCGCGGTCGCCAGGTCGCGGTATTATTCTATCGCCGGGTTAATTAGATGAAAATAGTTCCACAGTTTATGAGCAACTTCTACACACAAAACTTTATTCTAGTCATTAAATTTTGCTACTACAACCCGACGGAAATACCACCACCAAATTATTAACTAATATAAGGAATCGTACTTTTCCGAAGATCATAAGTTCGTGGGATAAAAGAGTTTCAAATGCCAACAAAATCCTCCACACTCATTAATGTTCTTTCAACACCATGCAGTCACTTAAAAAAACATTCTATTTCAAATCATAAGTTCTCCTTGTTACACGTCTACATAATACACTTTTCCAAGTCCGCCACACTTTCAACTGTTAGTCCGAAATGTTACTCCGTGCGACCTTCTCTGACGGAGGTCAAGGACAGACTCCTCGCTACTCAAAGATGATATATTATTAACAGATGGCGTCTGCTACAGACATTACATGGCGCAGACGCTTGTTATGTTACAAGTTTAAAGTGTAATCCGTTCCATGGAAGAGTTCTGGCGTTCTTCATATCATACAGCAAGCTGTGCCAGAGATATGATAAAAAATATTAAAAAAAGAATGCGTAGAATGATTGTTATCGCTTATGTAAAATGGTTAAATGGCTCCAAATGCTACATCCTTGTTTGTTTTTTTTCCTCACTTCTAGACAAATGCTAATTTTAATTTTTACCAGACTTAGCAAACTGATAAAAGCAAGAAAGTTTCCTCAAATCTTAAAATTAATACGGATTGCTGCACATCCTATGAGGATCGCAAAGTAGTGTTTGCAAAGTGGTGTTTGGCGGTCTTGCAGGGCTGCGGTCACCGTTTCCGGCGGCATGCCGTCAGGGTGCCTGCGATCCCTCATGCTTTGCGTGTGCTGTCGGAAGTGGCCAAGTTCCTTCCTCGAGCCCTCGCTGGTACTGTAGCCCCTCCTCTCCGGGGCGATAAATCTGGCCTGCCAGCTCGGTCCACTCACTCGGAATACACAAGCAGACAGCGGGCGCGACCTCGCCACTTGCTTCAAATAGCCGTCCACGATCTGGCTGGCTCCTCGCATCCTTATTGCTTTTCTTCCTCATTACCAAGCTGCTCGCGTCACGCTTGGCACGTCTCTAATATTCCTTCCACATTTTCTCTCGACTAACGGTATAATTTCTTGCGGAAAGTTTAAATTCCCATTCTTGTTTCACTAATCGCTACTCTTGCCGTTTTATTGACCGAAAATATGGTGGTGTAAGGTCTGTTTAAAATGCAACGGTTCTCCACCAACGAAAAATGCAAGTAATCACTCTCATCCCGATTTTCCAAAATCTTTATTTATGAAAATTTATGCTAAAAATTTACTTTAGTCAACATTTACTACGATAATTTGAACTTCTTAGTTAATTAGTAATTGAAAAAGCCAATTCTTTTGGTTGTTGTAGGAAGCAAGTGACAAGGTTTGATTCGGTGCATATCAACGGTTCTACAAACTTTCAAATAAATAGATGTTGATTACTGGTATCCGCGATCACTTACAGATGTGTATTCAAAATCAGAGTCATTGGATTCGAAGTTTACAAGATTCTCTATTGGTAGGCAGACAGACACTTTATTTTCTAATTTGCTGCACTAGTTAATGCATATTCTGACCAGCAACAATGCATATCCTTCGTCATTAAATTACTTAATGTGAATAATATAACATCTATCCAGCAATTGACACCATAGAAAATGTTCTATTCAAAATTGTTACCTCAACATTGATAGCAGGTGCTAAGTAGCAGCCAACAATACATGAGTTTGAGATTATAGGAAACAGTTTGTTATGATAAGATCTAACTAACGTAATTTCAGAATTAATTGAATATTTGTGAATAAATGATATAGAATCTCGTAAACTTAAAGGATAATAAATTAAACTGGAATTAACTGTTGATTTTTGTGGCACTGTCGTTTAATGTAACCCAGAATGTTAACGAGTTGTGGAATCACTTCAAGAAGACGTGTATAACAGTTGCGTAACTCAGTCGAGAGAGGTAGTGAATATGAACTTGTCGACCAAAGTACAAATCCACGTGAAATCGAGGAATTTTTCTCGAGTATGATACTGCGAAGCAGTTCCTACAGTCCCATTTAACCAAATTCTTCGCACATCTCAATAGTTAAATCGACTACGAGCTGTCCGTCAACAACGTCACGCCAATTCAGTTACTGAATTTTTAAATACCTTGCGAATCTGTTCCAAAATCTGTTCCGAAAGAACCATAAACGCAGAACACAATGGAAAGAAAGACGTCTTCGAGTATTAATTTCTTTCTTAATCCATAATAATGGATTTTTTGAAAGTCTGTAACTATTTCAAATGAAAGTTAAGCAAATAATTGTTCTGCAACACAGATACTTTTGCTAATTTATTTACGACCCGCGTGACGCGTTTCGAGAAATAATTCTCATTTTAAAGTCAGTTTAACTACATTTACATTGTGAGCAGTGCTCATGTCAGCTTCTGCTGGATGTTAACATAGTTTTTAGGTGTGTTTCCTGGAAAACTATAACGTGGAGTGTTATACTATACAGGTTTTGAAACTAATAAAAAGTTGAAATTTATAAATCAAACTTACATTTTATGAAGGACTGCTTCAACATGAAAACCCAGGAAGTTCACATCTTTCTGTGTTGAAGAAGCCTTCATTTAAATGTAAGATTGATTTGCAAATTTCAACTATTTATTAGCTGTAACATCTGTATATTATAACATTCCATATTATAGTTTTCCAGGAAACACACAAAAAACTATGTTAACGTCCAGCAGAAGCTGACACGAACAATCCTCACATTGGAAATGTAATCAAACTATGTTTGAAAATGAGAATTATTTCTCGAAACGCGTGAAGCTCGTCGTAAATAAATTGGCAAAAGTAACTGTGTTGCAGAACAATTATTTGATTACCTTTCATTTTAAATAGTTACAGACTTTCAAAAAATCCACTTATTATGGGATTAAGTAAAGAAATTAATACTCGAAGACGTCTTTCTTTCCATTGTGTTCTGCGTTTATGGTTCTTTCGGAACAGATTTTGGCAGATTCGCAAGGTATTTAAAAATTCAGTAACTGAATTGGCGTGACGTTGTTGACGGACAGCTCGTAGTCGATTTAACTATTGAGATGTGCGAAGAATTTGGTTAAATGGGACTGTAGGAACTGCTTCGCAGTATCATACTCGAGAAAAATTCCTCGATTTCACGTGGATTTGTACTTTGGTCGACAAGTTCATATTCACTACCTCTCTCGACTGAGTTACGCAACTGTTATACACGTCTTCTTGAAGTGATTCCACAACTCGTTAACATTCTGGGTTACATTAAACGACAGTGCCACAAAAATCAACAGTTAATTCCAGTTTAATTTATTATCCTTTAAGTTTACGAGATTCTATATCATTTATTCACAAATATTCAATTAATTCTGAAATTACGTTAGTTAGATCTTATCATAACAAACTGTTTCCTATAATCTCAAACTCATGTATTGTTGGCTGCTACTTAGCACCTGCTATCAATGTTGAGGTAACAATTTTGAATAGAACATTTTCTATGGTGTCAATTGCTGGATAGATGTTATATTATTCACATTAAGTAATTTTAATGACGAAGGATATGCATTGTTGCTGGTTCGAATATGCATTAACTAGTGCAGCAAATTAGAAAATAAAGTGTCTGTCTGCCTACCAATAGAGAATCTTGTAAACTTCGAATCCAATGACTCTGATTTTGAATACACATCTGTAAGTGATCGCGGATACCAGTAATCAACATCTATTTATTTGAAAGTTTGTAGAACCGTTGATATGCACCGAATCAAACCTTGTCACTTGCTTCCTACAACAACCAAAAGAATTGTTTTTTTCAATTACTAATTAACTAAGAAGTTCAAATTATCGTAGTAAATGTTGACTAAAGTAAATTTTAGCATAAATTTTCATAAATAAAGATTTTGGAAAATCGGGATGAGAGTGATTACTTGCATTTTTCGTTGGTGGAGAACCGTTGCATTTTAAACAGACCTTACACCACCATATTTTCGGTCAATAAAACGGCAAGAGTAGCGATTAGTGAAACAAGAATGGGAATTTAAACTTTCCGCAAGAAATTATACCGTTAGTCGAGAGAAAATGTGGAAGGAATATTAGAGACGTGCCAAGCGTGACGCGAGCAGCTTGGTAATGAGGAAGAAAAGCAATAAGGATGCGAGGAGCCAGCCAGATCGTGGACGGCTATTTGAAGCAAGTGGCGAGGTCGCGCCCGCTGTCTGCTTGTGTATTCCGAGTGAGTGGACCGAGCTGGCAGGCCAGATTTATCGCCCCGGAGAGGAGGGGCTACAGTACCAGCGAGGGCTCGAGGAAGGA
This sequence comes from Vandiemenella viatica, assembly GCA_031002005.1. NCBI lineage: Eukaryota > Metazoa > Arthropoda > Insecta > Orthoptera > Morabidae > Vandiemenella > Vandiemenella viatica. The sequence goes on from JARYHS010006256.1 coordinate 12,728, forward strand.
ACTTGGCCACTTCCGACAGCACACGCAAAGCATGAGGGATCGCAGGCACCCTGACGGCATGCCGCCGGAAACGGTGACCGCAGCCCTGCAAGACCGCCAAACACCACTTTGCAAACCTCATAGGATGTGCAGCAATCCGTATTAATTTTAAGATTTGAGGAAACTTTCTTGCTTTTATCAGTTTGCTAAGTCTGGTAAAAATTAAAATTAGCATTTGTCTAGAAGTGAGGAAAAAAAACAAACAAGGATGTAGCATTTGGAGCCATTTAACCATTTTACATAAGCGATAACAATCATTCTACGCATTCTTTTTTTTAATATTTTCTTATCATATCTCTGGCACAGCTTGCTGTATGATATGAAGAACGCCAGAACTCTTCCATGGAACGGATTACACTTTAAACTTGTAACATAACAAGCGTCTGCGCCATGTAATGTCTGTAGCAGACGCCATCTGTTAATAATATATCATCTTTGAGTAGCGAGGAGTCTGTCCTTGACCTCCGTCAGAGAAGGTCGCACGGAGTAACATTTTCGGACTAACAGTTGAAAGTGTGGCGGACTTGGAAAAGTGTATTATGTAGACGTGTAACAAGGAGAACTTATGATTTGAAATAGAATGTTTTTTTTAAGTGACTGCATGGTGTTGAAAGAACATTAATGAGTGTGGAGGATTTTGTTGGCATTTGAAACTCTTTTATCCCACGAACTTATGATCTTCGGAAAAGTACGATTCCTTATATTAGTTAATAATTTGGTGGTGGTATTTTCCGTCGGGTTGTAGTAGCAAAATTTAATGACTAGAATAAAGTTTTGTGTGTAGAAGTTGCTCATAAACTGTGGAACTATTTTCATCTAATTAACCCGGCGATAGAATAATACCGCGACCTGGCGACCGCGGCAAAAGAACCTTTTATTTAATTAATGAGCATGTATGTGTTCTATAAATGACTGAGTAATTTAAAATTAGTATTCAACAGCTAGCCGTCATAGAGCTAGTAAGCTGACAAACTGTAGGTCCCCCGGACGCGATAGGATTGCCAGGTTAGGTTAAGGCGGCTACTACAGGACAGAATGTGCCGCCAAAAGAAACCCTGTCATCAGGTCATTAAGTCCACAAGGATTTATTACTATTATTATCATGTCATACAACAAAAACAGGAATCGTCCTATTATTAAATTCCGACGTTTCGGCCAATTTGATTCGGGTTTCTTATTGCACTGAACTACACATAGTTGTGATTCACGCGCTCTGCTAAACACACCTAACTCCCTAACTGGGACGTTAGGTCTTGCGGAAGGTTTGATCGATCCGACGCTCTCCTGATTGGCCGAACAGAAGTAGATATATTCCAAATTTTCTCCAAACAAACGCCTTTCTACATGCGGCTAAATGTTGTGTCAGTAATTAACAGGTAGTTGAGAATTTCTGTAGCATAGAGCAATTGGTGTCACCATCTGTCTGTGAAGATGCTGTGTTATTCTGTTTCTGAGAAATTCATTTATGAACTGGAAATTGGAGAATGTAACAACGTCCACATATGTAATGAGGAAAACCGCCTAAAAATTTAAGCAGGAATGGCTGATGTTCTGAAGGAACTATAACAATTTTTCTATGAAGGAAACGTTACCCGAATCTGTATGTAAGGAGTGATTTTTTTGTTGTTGCTTGTGGCTTCTCGTTGATGTTAATGTCATTAGAGATGGAAAAGGACTGATGCAAGGAACAAGAAAGAATTCGGCCATGGCCATTTTAAAGAACTACCACGGCATTCGACCGGAATGATTTGCGGAAACCACGGGAAAACCAAATCTGAAAGACGAGTCGGAAAGGGGTAACAATCCACATCATACCGACCGCGAGGGCCAGAGCACTACCGCTCACCAAAACGCTCGGGGACGTTGCTTGAGAGTCACTATATACGAATGTGGTTGGTTTTCTTCCTATCACACGCTCATAAACACGTCTCTCGTATACACGTTTTTTTTTTTTTCTGCCGTAGTTGTTTGGGTATTTTAGCATTGGGAAACTATTATGGTTTTTTTTTGCCACATGAGAGGATGACATAATCCGTTTACAGCGATAACATTAAATTATTGGGTAGATAACTTTTCCTCACGGTATAGTTGAGAGGGTGGGTTTCGTTTATGGTGTCACATACGTGTTGATATAAGAGGTTTGCCTTATTTATGTTGCCAGATAAGTAGGGATGCGAGAGGATCGGGTTTATTTATCGTTCTGGGTACGTGTTGATGTAAGATGGTGGAATTTGTTTATGTTTCCTCCATGCTTGGTGATATAAGCTATTCAGTGATATCTTAACAACATTATTGTCATTGATAGCCTGTGAGTAATGGGCTGACCCATGGTCGCTTTCAATTGGAATTTCCAATCTTTGTTTGTAAACACATTCACTAAGTGGTCTTAGAGACCGTAGTCCGTTCGTTTGTTGCATGAAACTGAGGCAAAATAACATGAAACACACTATGGTGGACAATCTAAGACCAAATCAACATCGATAAAAGTAAATTTCTAAAACCTGTGACACTTTGAAATTGTCAAGGTACATAGTAATCAGAATCAGCGATACGCAAGTAGAATTGAAGGAAATCTCGTTACAAATGTGGAATTTAAGAATAAAGTCGAGAGAAAGATAGCAAAGGTGGACCACGGCCTCGGAGGAACCTAAGGGTAGGGGAAGAAGTTAAGGAAACAGAACTTCGTCGTTGAACGTAGAATATCCGAAGAAAAACAATGGCACCACAGTTAACTTCTGTGAAACTCGTTTGTTGTATTTATGTACCTTGCAATAGTTTCTCTTGTATAACTCAATAAAATGTAAGTTATAAACAACATTAGTCGTTTCAGTGACAGTTCGGTTAAAGAAAGACGTATTCAGTTTAACAACTTCCTACCCACGGTTATATTTTTATTAATAAAATTTTGATATGCTAGCTATCGACTACTACTATCTGACGATCACCAGGAGGGCTAAACAGTTATACCAATGAATCATGTTAATCTACATCTACATATATACTCTGCAAATCACAAAATTGTGGGTGGCAGAGGGTGCTCAGCACCAAAGCTAATCTCTTCGTAACGGGAAAAAGAATTAATATCTTAATAGCCCGAGATCCGGATGCATGATTTCTACGTCCATCTGTTTTTTAAAGGAAATGTAATTTTTATTTGTAATTATTATAGCATAATACGGTTCTGCCGGGGGGCATACAAAAAATGAACCCATGTCCTTTTAATTAATTTTTTTTTGTAAAAGTATTTTTTTTTAGAAAAAATTTCGTTCATTTGTTTTTGAAATAAATTATCATTATTTTCAAAGAGATATATGTAAAGAACTTAAAAAGTTTGGGTTGTCTATGTATGTAAGAGCGAAAATGAGTTAGCGCTAACTTTAACAGCTGCAACCCCTGCTTGCAGCCTTTTTTAGATAGGCAATCCAAACTTTTTAAGTCCTCACATGTCTCTCATGGAAATGAGTAATAATTTATTTCAAAAACTAAGTGAACGAAATTTTTTAATCTCTGTTTACGTTTTAACTAAAAGTACTTGCGGCAACATTTTGACAGGCAACCCCGGCAGAACCATATTCTTCTATTGATAATTCTACATAAAAATTGCATTTCGATTTAAAAAAAACGGATAGACGTGGATACAGCTGGATCGTGGGCTATAACGATCTGACAACACTAGATTCCGGCAACGTGCAAATCAAGCTGTATCCTTAGGAGTATACTATTAGAACCGAAAATTCTACTTGTATCGTGATAGAATGTGTTTTGGATCATTATTTAAAGAGTTATATGACATTTACCTCTTCCTCGACAAGCATGCTAGACGCCTGATGTGTATGACGTTTCTTTCGTTTAATAATTCTCACCCTCGTCTTGGTGATTTTGAAATACGTGCAGCGACAAACAGAGCAACTTAACAATGCCGTCGCTGCTTCGTGTCTCGCAAAATTAATATCGCTATCTTGCGCCTAGCACTGGGGCCTCTCGTCTGACTCCTGTTAAGCCTTAAGGCTCCCAGCTATCGCTCCGTTGTAATTGCAGACGAACAAACAGATTGTGTTTCACCGGCATCAACAGCGGCGTCAGAGCATCTGAGACAATTCTGTTCGCAGAGCGCCTTCGCAATTATCCGAGCGGCTGCCTCCATTAGGAAAGACGGCATTTCGGTGCCGGAAGCCTGTCTCCACAACGAGTCACACGCAGTCGAGTTCAACCTAACTGGCGTGACTTCTTAGGACCCTTCCAGTTAGCCATTGTTATGACAGCAGAAATTATTAACAGAAACTCTGTAATATGCTACGATATGGCGACATATAGAAACGATAGTTATCAATATTTTTTTAAGTATCTGTTACCCGTGACATCGTACGATTCTGACTGCGAGAGAAACAAGCCTTAGAGATCAATATAACACTACGGAGACTTACACACGCCATCCTTCTGCCTGTCGCCATTCCGTTAGTTATCAAAATTTATATATGACAAAGTATGTTATTAATCCTGCAAAAAGTATCTATGTAATTAGAAATGATACATAGTATTTTGTTCTTAAATTTCATCAAGATCGTTTTTGTCGTTTAGTCGTGAAAACGTAACACACAGAGTTATTTTCACATTTAAAATATTAGTTGTTTTTTTTCTGGCAGTTTCCCGTAATCACCTGTGTAAATGCTAAGATATTCCCAAATCTCTGGCGCCTTGAAGTATACGTTTCACGATTAAAATATACACTTATTACAGAGAAAATATGATATATGTTTCACAAACAGATGGAGTGGGAGTCAAAATCCTTTTCTCACGGCATTTGTGATTAGTTTGCCCGCAATTCCGCAGGATCCCGCATCAGAAGACAGTCTGGTGGATCCCGCACAAAATTAAGCGGATCCCCAATCCGCAAAATGCGGAGAAAACGTGTGTCAGTCTGCGTGACTTGTTGCCCTACTCGGTCTCTATTGTATGTATTGCACTGTTTGCCTGTACCCTTGCAGTTGGCATTTGACTCATGTGAACAAATGTTTCTATTTGTCAACCTTAGCTTTTTTTGTTTGTTTAAAAACTGCTTAACGTCACTTAACAGCGAGGTCTTTAGAGAAGGGAAAGGATGGGGGGCAAGGAATGGGAAGGAATTCGGCCATGGCCTTTTGAAGGAAGCATCCCGGCATTTGCCTGGAATGATTTGGGAAACCATGGAAACCCAAATCTGGATGCCCGGACGAGGATTCGAACCCCGTCCTCCCGAATGCGAGGCTAGAACGCTAACTGTTACACCACCCTTGGTTCTACCATCGTCATTCGTAAGTAAATAGATAAACTTTATGTTTGTATTGAGGACACATTTCTATAATTTGACTTATGTTGCGTACTTAGTACGATTTTCTAACAATAGTATAAGTATTTTTAATGTGTCGCACACGTTATCTGAACTACACAATTAAAGCTTTTTATTGACTGTTTCACTATTCCCATTTTCTGAATTTGCAGCTAAAGTAATTGTGACACTTTACTGTATTTGTGGCTGAAAATTTGATTATTTTTTGATACGAAACTGATGTTCTCCTAATTTTATCGATCTTAAACCTATTTATTTAACAGCTATCGAAAGGCAATTGTATATCCTTTGACTTATTGTTGTTTTGGCAGCCGCCTCAATGCGTTTGAAATATACGATCTTTGACACGTGACGCTTTGGTTTTCCATTGATCCCTCTTGGGATTATTTGGTCAATTGTCACAATACATTATTATTTAGAGGATAGCATGTCCTTTCATTGTTATTATTTTAATTAAAGGCAAAACATGATATAATGAAGTCTTTACGACTGTATCGCCGAATTGTGTTGGAAAAACACCATACTTCGACGGCTGCCTCCGCGTCTTCCTCTAGTGTCAAATTTCGTTGTTTTACAACGAAATCCGGCGATATATCCGTGAGGACAACATTGCAATCATACACCGAGAAAAGTCTCTTTTCTTACTAAATAATAATAATAATTTCCTATTTAAAAATTCGTTACGGCACTTACAGTGAAACTGAAATACTTGACAGTTTACGTCTTGGTGAGTAGTTTCTTTTAATAACAATGAATCAACTATAATAGCAATCAAGGAATAAGGAGATATATAATGAATCCCACAAAACAAGTAAAAATAGGCCAAGTCTCGTGCTTGTGCAGTGAAAAAGTTATGAGATCTTGTTCTCAGCCAATTCTACTCATTACAGAGTATATTCATTTCACTTGGTGAAATAGCATGCTTTCTCTCGGTCTTATGGAACGCTTGTTTATAAAAACTGGTAACTTGGCCAGTATTAATACCATGTTTTTAAACAGATGTTATGGATTATAAGGCACATAATATAACCAAGACTGAATATTTTACATTTTTAATTGTTTATTTAAAATTTCTTTAGCTTTAAAACAAAAATGTAAAACTTAGAAATTTACTTAACGACATGCTAAAAAATAATGTAATTTTGCCAATTAAATATTGTTAACTGTTAATTTTTATCATTTACCATTAAAATTGATTTATTAATTTAATTAATAGACGTTTATTATTTAATCTAGTAACGCTTTAAATAACTATGTTTTAAATATATACGTTAAAAAACTGTTGGCACCAATCCCGCTGGATTCCGCGGGATTGAAACACTGCGGGTTTGCGATCTTTAGACCACACCCACCCACGTGTTAACCAGCACGTCTTGGACAAGAAAATTCAGCATCTCTCTCGCAGGCTATTGCAGGAAACTTATTGATTAGACTGAAAATAATTAGTTACAAAGGATAAACAGCGATAACTTGAAATTACGGGATGTGACCATACTGAGAATCAGCTAGCTTAAGGATAAATCATCCGTCAATTACCCAGGCAGTAGAGCGAGACGATGACAAAAAACCAGCACACTTTACAATATTTCGGTTCGTAACTATAATAACACAACTGACGATACATATGGCAGGGGCAAGATGTGTATACGTTGGGACTTACTATATGATTCATATATACACATCTTTTACCCGCTATATGTCTCGTCTCTTGCATGATTAAGTTTACGAACTGAAATATGGTGAACTGTGCCTGTTTTTTGCGTTCGTCTTGCCCTCCTGTCTTCATCATTATAACTGACGAGTTATTTTTATCTTTCCTATCTTTTTTTCATATATTCTATGAGTAAAATATTTGCTTCACTGTCCTCTGTTTATTCGTGAAAACGCCCTCAAAAGTCATTATACATAACTTGATTAAAACTGGGAGTTTGTCTTAACTACTGCTGCAAGCAGTGGGATGGAATTCAGCTATGGCCTTTATGAAGTACCACTCCGGATTTCCCCTGAAACCATGGAAAACTCGAATTTGGATGGGCGGATAGGGACCTGCCTATTGAAATGAAGTCCTTTCGTTTAAAGAAAATATTTCGTTCAGTTAGACTGCATTAAAGTAAGGTATCGAGCACTTTAAATGAACAGAAAGACAGCAAGAGTTGCAGAGCACATATTGTAAAATGTGTGGAACAGACTTTTATCACGTTTTACCATTCAAATTCAATAGTAGGGGTATAGTGAACTCACGCATCAGAGGGATTCAGCGTGTGGCAGAGACCTACATTTTGAGATTCTCTACGCACATATGACATGTCAGATAGTCGGCCATATTTTGATGATAGCTTCTTCACACTGTCGATGTTTTTGATTATGTTTTACTGCACATACATTGGAATCGGACACTTGTGCCTCCCTTTTGTTATTCTCCTTTCATTTTTCATCATGTGACAGGTTTATGCTAGAAGTACCCGTAGTTCCCATAGTATAACAAATACACGACGATACCCGTTTTTCAGCGATTCTCGTCTTACTTAACATATCCCTTCTTTTTCCTTTACAGCTATGTACTAATTTACATTATTCCCCAATTTTTTTCGCCATTTCACTTTCAAAATGAAGACACCATGACTCTTTATAAGTACCTCTGTACTGTATATGCATTAACCCAGATTAGACCCCTTTTCTCTTATTATAAAGTCTTAATCAAACAAATATTTGACCAGTGGAGCTGTTCGTCTTCACAAATGAGGTAGTGACACAGGAACCACAGACTAATAGTTATATCAGTGTATTTCCTTGGGTCGCCAAGTCTTGCTTGGGGGTTCACTGTTGCAAGCCAGCTACAAGTATAGAGCATAGATTATACATCTTACATTACAATAAAAATAAAACATTTTCATTGAAAATGATGTGCCTGTTTATTTTTTAATGAACTGTCGCATCGTAGTAGGTTTTTTGAGGTATAATAACCAAATAATTTTCGAATTGGAGACTGTTTATCTTTTTAATTTTTACGTTTACCATATTAACGAGTTAGTTAATAATAAGTTAACATAGGCAGGATGTGGCGAGTAGCACTAATAATTTTAAAGAATTCCTTGCTAGCTCTGGATATTCTTCTTCCAGAAGATTTCAGTCGTTTGCGAAAAAAAAAAATAATCAATTTTCAAGCATACGGTCAACAGCTGAATCTAACAGATTTTCTTTCATCTTCAAGACTCAGCCATATCCAAAAAAAGAATTTAGTGTCCATCTATGGCGTTTGTCACCTTCAGAGTACTGTTATGGAAAAGTTTCTCTTGCAAATTATGCAAGCACTGAATAATGCAAGGAATGTGAGAACTTATTACCAAATTGGTCCGTTGCAGTTTCTTTAAAAATCTTCCGATTGAAAGGGAAATACTCATACACCACTCAGACCATAAACGAAGTTTGCGATGAATCGTTTGATTTTATCTTTGGCCATTAGAAAGTTTTCTTCTCTCCTTTGGTACTCTTGTTTAAAGGTATTGACTAAGTCAAAAAATTAGCGAGAAATGAACATTTTAATAGCCATGCAGAATCACAAAAATAATTCGCATATTCAGATTAAGCATCTTGTCAGAACATTATTAATTCAGCATTTAGTCGTCTCCGTATCGTTCCTTTGGACAGCCACATGACCTTTGTGTGATAAAGGAGATTTTGATGGAGCGACCCCATATCTTCACAAATGATTCTAAACAGACGAGCCTTCAAGGATTCTCTTTTAATAGAGTTCACAACTTTGATCACCTCTTTAAGCACATCGTTTGTATCAGGAGGTAAAGTCTAGTCTGTAAGAGTTTGTCAATGAAGAAAGCAGTGTGT